>CAWUFW010014497.1:187500-197500 GCA_963921515.1 Calotriton arnoldi | reverse complement strand
CAGGTGAGTAAATCGGAATTCGTATTTCGGCTGATTTTAGAGGAATATTATAAAGTTCCAAAACTGCACACTTAGAAGAATTTCCAAGTGAAACCAGTCAATGTTAGCCTATGGAAGGAAATTCAAGTTACTGGTAAGTACGGTTAGAATTACTTTTCAGGATCAGTACTGGGCTGAAAGATGCAGCACTGAGGTCTCTCCTGATAACAGGTGAGTAAATCGGAATTCGTATTTCGGCTGATTTTAGAGGAATATTTGTATGTTTCAAAAATCGACACTTAGAAACTTTTTCAGCAAAAAGCAGGCAATGATATCCTATGGAAGGAAATTCAAGTTACTGGTAAGTACGGTTAAAATTACTTTTCAGGATCAGTACTGGGCTGAAAGATGCAGCACTGAGGTCTCTCCTGATAACAGGTGAGTAAATCGGAATTCGTAGTTCGGCTGATTTTAGAGGAATATTATAAAGTTCCAAAACTGCACACTTAGAAGAATTTCCAAGTGAAACCAGTCAATGATATCCTATGGAAGGAAATTCAAGTTACTGGTAAGTACGGTTAAAATTACTTTTCAGGGTCAGTGCTGGGCTAAAAGATGCAGCACTGGGTTCTCTCCTGATAACAGGTGAGTAAATTGGTATTCGTACTTTGGTTGATTTTAGAGGAATATTATAAAGTTCCAAAACTCCACACTTAGAAGAATTTCCAAGTGAAACCAGTCAATGTTAGCCTATGGAAGGAAATTCAAGTTACTGGTAAGTACGGTTAAAATTACTTTTCAGGATCAGTACTGGGCTCAAAGATGCAGCACTGAGGTCTCTCCTGATAACAGGTGAGTAAATCGGAATTTGTATTTCGGCTGATTTTAGAGGAATATTTTAAAGTTCCAAAACTCCACACTTAGAAGAATTTCCAAGTGAAACCAGTCAATGTTAGCCTATGGAAGGAAATTCAAGTTGCTGGTTAGTACGGTTAAAATTACTTTTCAGGATCAGTACTGGGCTGAAAGATGCAGCACTGAGGTCTCTCCTGATAACAGGTGAGTAAATCGGAATTCGTATTTCGGCTGATTTTAGAGGAATATTATAAAGTTCCAAAACTGCACACTTAGAAGAATTTCCAAGTGAAACCAGTCAATGTTAGCCTATGGAAGGAAATTCAAGTTACTGGTAAGTACGGTTAGAATTACTTTTCAGGATCAGTACTGGGCTGAAAGATGCAGCACTGAGGTCTCTCCTGATAACAGGTGAGTAAATCGGAATTCGTATTTCGGCTGATTTTAGAGGAATATTTGTATGTTTCAAAATCGACACTTAGAAACTTTTTCAGCAAAAAGCAGGCAATGATATCCTATGGAAGGAAATTCAAGTTACTGGTAAGTACGGTTAAAATTACTTTTCAGGATCAGTACTGGGCTGAAAGATGCAGCACTGAGGTCTCTCCTGATAACAGGTGAGTAAATCGGAATTCGTAGTTCGGCTGATTTTAGAGGAATATTATAAAGTTCCAAAACTGCACACTTAGAAGAATTTCCAAGTGAAACCAGTCAATGATATCCTATGGAAGGAAATTCAAGTTACTGGTAAGTACGGTTAAAATTACTTTTCAGGATCAGTACTGGGCTGAAAGATGCAGCACTTAGGTCTCTCCTGATAACAGGTGAGTAAATCGGAATTCGTAGTTCGGCTGATTTTAGAGGAATATTATAAAGTTCCAAAACTGCACACTTAGAAGAATTTCCAAGTGAAACCAGTCAATGTTAGCCTATGGAAGGAAATTCAAGTTACTGGTAAGTACGGTTAAAATTACTTTTCAGGATCAGTACTGGGCTCAAAGATGCAGCACTGAGGTCTCTCCTGATAACAGGTGAGTAAATCGGAATTCGTAGTTCGGCTGATTTTAGAGGAATATTTGCACAATGGTGAAGGAAGGGGGTGGGGCCTGAGGTGACATGTCTGCAAACACGCCCTGTGGCGCGTTTTAAGTTGGAGAATTAATTCCTCCTCAATCCTGAGGGTCCCTAGGGGCCAACTAGCCCACCAGGACCTCCAGTATGCGCCAGGGGCTGCGTTGCAGAGAGGTGTACAGAGGCCACGCCCCTTTTACAACACCCTGCAACGCAGCTCCGTGGCGCTTACTGGAGGTACCTGGTGGGCTAGTTGGCCCTCAGGGACCCTCAGGATTGAAGGGGATTTAATTCCCCATCTTAAAACGCGCCACAGGGCCTGTTTGCACACATGTCACCTGAAGCCCCGCCCCTCCCTTCACCACTGTGCAAACGCGCCCCGTGGCGCATTTTAAGTTGGGGGATTAAGTCCCCTTGAATACTGAGGGTCCCTGGGGGCCAACTAGCTCACCATGTACCTCCAAAAGCGCCACAGAGCTGCGTTGCAGAGAGGTGTAAAAGGGGCGTGGCCTCTGTACACCTCTCTGCAACGCAGCTCCCTGGCGCATACTGGAGGTTCCTGGTGGGCTAGTTGGCCCCCAGGGACCCCCAGTATTGAAGGGGAATTCGTTCTCATCTGCAAACGCGCCAGGGGGCGCGTTTGCAGAGTGGTAAAGGAAGGGGGCGGGGCCTGCGGCCCGATCGTTTTTTTTTTTTTTCCCCCAAGGGGGCTGTGTGGCCCCCCTTACTTTTTCCTATTTTTGGGCCCTGGGCACCCCATCTCCCAGGGCCTTATCCCTTTTTTTTTTTTTTTATTAAACAGGAAGGGGGCCGCGTGGCCCCCTCCCTTGGCCGAATCCGGCCCCGGGGACCCCATCCCCCGGGGCATGGCCACACTTTTAAATACATTTTTAAGGAGGGGGGCTGCGTGGCCCCCCTCCTCAGGCCTCCTTTTGCCCCGGGGACCCCATCCCCCGGGGCAGGCCTTTATTTTTTTATTATTTTTTTTTAAATGATTATTTTTGGGGAGGGGGGCCGCGTGGCCCCCCTCCCGGGCCACTACTTGCCCCGGGGACCCCATCCCCCGGGGCTGGCCCTCTTCGTTGGGGACTGTGGGGGGGTCCCCAATCCCCCCACAGTCCCAGCCGGCTCCCCGCCTCCTGCGCGAGCCGGCATTGCTTTTCCACATGGGGAGCAGCTAACATGCTGCTCCCCATGTGGAAAGCATTGTTTGCTATGACAGGACGGGAGCCGCGAGGCTCCCGTCCTGTCATAGCAAACTACAGTGTCCCGGGGTAAGCACCCCGGGACACTGCAGGAGCCGGCCCTGGGGGTGGTGGTCCCCAGGGCCATTACAGGCTCCAGGAGGGGGCCGCACAGCCCCCTCCCTCCATTGACAAAGCCCCGGGGAGGTGGTGGTCCCGGGGCTCTGGGGGTCCGTAATGCACCCCCATATTGACATTTTTAGTGCCCCGGGAGGTGGCGGTCTCGGGGCGTGTGGGGGCTCGAGCCCCCCACACAGGTAAATTTATAAAAAAATATTTCAAGAAGCCCCGGGGAGGTGGCGGTCCCGGGCTGCGGGAGGGCCGAGAGCCCTCCCGCACCATTTATTTTTAAAGCCCCGGGGGTGGCGGTCCCCGGGCTTGGGGGCCTTAGAGGCCCCCACATATTATAAATACCCCCCATGCCCCCGGGACTTGGCCCACCCGGGGGCCAATTAACAACGAAGCGTGGGAGACCGCGCTTCGTTTTTTTTTTTTTCGGCGGGATTCGCGCACCCTGAGCGCATCCCGCCGATTTTGTTTTTAAAAAATGCTTTTTCTGCCCAGGGGGTCCTTGTGGTACCCCCTGAGCAGACCTAGGGGTCAGGGTGTTTCTACCCTGCCCCCTTTGTGCGTTTTGCGCACTTGTTTCTTCTGGGTTTTTTTTCTAATTGGCAGGATCCGCGCACCCTGAGCGCATCCTGCCGATTTAAAAAAAAAAAAAATGTTTTTTTCTGCCCAGGGGGTCCTTGTGGGAACCCCTGAGTAGACCTAGGGGGTCAGGGTGTTTCTACCCTGCCCCCTTTTTGCGCTTTGCGCACTTGTTTCTGTCCCTCGGTTCTACGAGGGACAAAATGGCTGCCAACACTTCCTGATTTGGAGTGTTGACAGCCACTTGACAGCCAATTAGCATGCAGCTCGTGATCGGGAGGGTGCGCGAATCCGACGCGGCCATAGATATATATGTGATTTTCCTTTTGATTTTCACAGGAACTACTGAACGGATTTACACCATTTAACAAAAGGGTTCTTTCTGAACTAAGAACTACCTCTTTGCCAAATTTGGTGTAATTCCGTTCAGCAGTTCGGGCTGTAGCCGTGTCTAAAGTTTCCTATGGGAAAATGAATGGGGAAAACACGTTTTGGGAACCCCCTTTTTTCTCGGCCCCCGCTTGACGAATCACCCCGAGACTTTCAGGGTGGGAGCGGACCGTAGCGGGCCATAAAGTTTGAAAATTTCGCGAAGATTCGTCAACCGGCAAGAGAGTTATTTCAAATAGAATGTCGCGGATTTCCTATGGAAAATAGGTCCTAACTATAACTATCTATGGGCGACCGCCAGTAGATAACATATATATATATATACACACATATATATATATATATATATATATACATATATATATTTCCCAAACTTTGCCCTGCAAACAAGTCCGCACTCCAACACAGGTAGGTTGCACTACAACTTTTATTTAGATAAAGCGAGCATTTCAGTCCAAGATTCTCCCTTTTAATCTGCCTGACGCGTTTCAGAGATCACAATCTCCTTTTTCAAAGGCGATATGAGGTCACACACTCTTTCTTCCACAAATCCGTCTTCATTCTGATTGATTTTCAAGCCTCCTGTGCGCTCATGCACAGCTTTCACTTCCTTAGTTAATTAAGCCCTGGTGTGTTCGTGCAAGGCATTCCGGTATTTGTGGTCTTTAAAATATTTTTTCCCTCCAGTGGGTTTATGTGCAGACTTCATTATTTTAAAACGCGTCAGGCAGATTAAAAGGGAGAATCTTGGACTGAAATGCTCGCTTTATCTAAATAAAAGTTGTAGTGCAACCTACCTGTTTTGGAGTGCGGACTTGTTTGCAGGGCAAAGTTTGGGAAATAATTCACACGGCAGGTCCAGCCGTGAAGTCGACGCACCACCCATTAATGAAGGGACCTGGGTTTGGAACTATTCCGGATCGACGATGGCAATGTAGGTATTTAAACATGATGAAAGCGGGACTTTCAGTCCTAAAGCCCACTGGAGGGCTGCTCCTGGTTTTAAAATAATGAAGTCATTTGAGATGTCATCAGTGATGTCATCAGTGATGTCACTGACCATGTCATGAGTGATGTAATATGTGACGTCATCAGCAGTGCATTGCGGGCGCGAGTTATAGTTAGCTGGACTAACTATAACGGGGGAATTTCACGGGTTTTGTACGAGTGCAATGTCCAACTAACTATAACTGTCCCTAAAACCTATGGTTTTTTCAGTGAATTTCAAAGGTTTTTTAAATGCTAATTTGTAACTATAACGTCCCTGAAACCTATGGTTTTTCAGTGAATTTCAAAGGTTTTTTAAATGCTAATTTGTAACTATAACATGTCTGAAACCTACGGTTTTTTCAGTGAATTTCAAAGGTTTTGTAAATGACAATTTTTAAATGTATTAATTGTTATATAAATTTTTTTAATACTGATTTACTACATTTTTAGAAACAATTTTTTTTTACATATTTTATTTTTTAAATTACATTGTAATTACATTATACATTACATTACAAAAAATACTTTCTCAGAATGAATTACTTTAGTTTAAATACTTTGCACATAGGCAATAGACTTTTAAGTACAGTAGTTACAGTTGTTGCAATGGGCAACACATTTTCAAACACAATGCAACATTCAGCTCAATGTGAATTTCTAGTTAAATGCAATTAGTTACTTTATGGATTACTTTTCTAACCAAAGGACTGGATCCTAGATTCAGTCCTGGTACATCTCCTGTAAACAGTTGAGTAAAAGCGTTTTGGTTACAGTCGTGATTTTTAAGGAATATTATTGTATTTTAAAAGTTGACACTTAGAAACTTTTTCTCATAGAATCACCACTGTTATCCTATGGAAGGAAATTCACTTAGCAGGTAAAAACTGTTATCGTTACTTTTTCTTACTCAGTGTTGGATCCTGGATTAAGCACTGGTGCATCTCCTGTAAACAGTTGAAAGAATGCGTTTAAGTCATACAGGCGATTTTTTAGGAATATTTGTAGTTTGTGAAAATCGACACTTTGAAACTTTTCTGCTGAAAAGCAGACAATGGATTCCTATGGAAGAAAATATAAGTTACTGGTAAGTACGGTTAAAATTACTTTTGAGGATCAGTACTGGGCTGAAAGATGCAGCACTGAGGTCTCTCCTGATAACAGGTGAGTAAATCGGAATTCGTATTTCGGCTGATTTTAGAGGAATATTATAAAGTTCCAAAACTCCACACTTAGAAGAATTTCCAAGTGAAACCAGTCAATGTTAGCCTATGTAGGAAATTCAAGTTACTGGTAAGTACGGTTAAAATTACTTTTCAGGACCAGTACTGGGCTGAAAGATGCAGCACTGAGGTCTCTC
This sequence comes from Calotriton arnoldi, assembly GCA_963921515.1. Classification (NCBI taxonomy): domain Eukaryota; kingdom Metazoa; phylum Chordata; class Amphibia; order Caudata; family Salamandridae; genus Calotriton; species Calotriton arnoldi. The sequence goes on along the minus strand of CAWUFW010014497.1, from coordinate 190,966 downwards.
CTGATAACAGGTGAGTAAATCGGAATTCGTATTTCGGCTGATTTTAGAGGAATATTTGTATGTTTCAAAAATCGACACTTAGAAACTTTTTCTGCAAAAAGCAGGCAATGATATCCTATGGAAGGAAATTCAAGTTACTGGTAAGTACGGTTAAAATTACTTTTGAGGATCAGTACTGGGCTGAAAGATGCAGCACTGAGGTCTCTCCTGATAACAGGTGAGTAAATCGGAATTCGTACTTTGGTTGATTTTAGAGGAATATTATAAAGTTCCAAAACTCCACACTTTGAAGAATTTCCAAGTGAAACCAGTCAATGTTCGCCTATGTAGGAAATTCAAGTTACTGGTAAGTACGGTTAAAATTACTTTTCAGGATTAGTACTGGGCTGAAAGATGCAGCACTGAGGTCTCTCCTGATAACAGGTGAGTAAATCGGAATTTGTATTTCGGCTGATTTTAGAGGAATATTTTAAAGTTCCAAAACTCCACACTTAGAAGAATTTCCAAGTGAAACCAGTCAATGTTAGCCTATGGAAGGAAATTCAAGTTACTGGTAAGTACGGTTAAAATTACTTTTCAGGACCAGTACTGGGCTGAAAGATACAGCACTGAGGTCTCTCCTTATAACAGGTGAGTAAATCGGAATTCGTATTTCGGCTGATTTTAGAGGAATATTTGTATGTTTCAAAAATCAACACTTAGAAACTTTTTCAGCAAAAAGCAGGCAATGATATCCTATGGAAGGAAATTCAAGTTACTGGTAAGTACGGTTAAAATTACTTTTCAGGACCAGTACTGGGCTGAAAGATGCAGCACTGAGGTCTCTCCTTATAACAGGTGAGTAAATCGGAATTCGTATTTCGGATGATTTTTGAAGAATATTTGCACAATGGTGAAGGGAGGGGGCGGGGCCTGAGGTGACATCTGTGCAAACGCGCCCCGTGGCGCGTTTTAAGTTGGGGGATTAAGTCCCCTTGAATCCTGAGGGTCCCTAGGGGCCAACTAGCCCACCAGGAACCTCCAATATGCGCCAGGGGGCTGCGTTGCAGAGATGTGTAGAGAGGCCACACCCCTTTTTACACCTCTCTGCAACGCAACTCTGTGGCGCTTTCTGGATGTACCTGTTGGGCTAGTTGGCCCCCAGGGACCCTCAGGATTGAAGGGGATTTAATTCCCCATCTTAAAACGCGCCACGGGCCTGTTTGCACACATGTCACCTGAAGCCCCGCCCCTCCCTTCACCACTGTGCAAACGCGCCCGTGGCGCGTTTTAAGTTGGGGGATTAAGTCCCCTTGAATCCTGAGGGTCCCCGGAGTCCAACTAGCCCACCATATACCTCCAAAAGCGCCACAGAGCTGCGTTGCAGAGAGGTGTAAAAGGGCGTGGCCTCTGTACACCTCTCTGCAAGGCAGCTCCCTGGCGCATACTGGAGGTTCCTGGTGGGCTAGTTGGCCCCCAGGGACCCCCAGTATTCAAGGGGAATTCGATCCCCTCTGCAAACGCGCCAGGGGCGCGTTTGCAGAGTGGTGAAGGAAGGGGGCGGGGCCTGCGGGCCCGATCATTTTTTTTTTGTTTTTGTTTTTTTGTCCCCTGAAGGGGGCTGTGTGGCCCCCTTCCTTTTTTCTGTTTTTGGGCCCTGGGGACCCCATCCCCCAGGGCCTTACCCTCTTTTTAAATTTCAAAATAAAAAAAAAACGGGAAGGGGTCGCGTGGCCCCCTTCCCCGGGCCTGTATTGGCCCCGGGGACCCCATCCCCGGGGCATGGCCTCTATTTTTATTTTTAATATTTTGAGGGGGCTGCGTGGCCCCCCTCCTCTGGCCATTTTAAGGCCCCGGGGACCCCATCTCCCGGGGCCGGCCATACCCTTTTTTTTTTTTTTATTATTTTTCAAAATTTTGGGGAGGGGGCCGCGTGGCCCCCTCCCGGGCCACTACTTGCCCCGGGGACCCCATCCCCCGGGGCCTGGCCTCTCGTTGGGGACTGTGGGGGGTCCCCAAGCCCCCCACAGTCCCGCCGGCTCCCGTGTCCTACGGGAGCCGGCATTGCTTTACACATGGGGAGCAGCTAACATGCTGCTCCCCATGTGGAAAGCAGTCGGCTTTGGATATTGGAAGAGAGAGCAGGTTTCCTGCTCTCTCTTCCAATATCCAAAGCAAGTTTGCAATGACAGGACGGGAGCCGCGAGGCTCCCGTCCTGTCATTGCAAACAGCAGTGTCCCGGGGGTAGGCACCCCGGGACACTGCAGGAGCCGGCCCTGGGGGTGGCGGTCCCCAGGGCCACCACAGGCTCCAGGAGGGGGCCGCGCGGCCCCCTCCCATCGTGTGCACAGCCCCGGGGAGGTGGTGGTCCCCGGGGCTCTGGGGTCCGTAACGGACCCCCATATTTAAATGTTTAGTGCCCCGGGGAGGTGGCGGTCCCGGGGCGTGTGGGGGCTGGAGCCCCCACACAGGTTTTTCATTTAAAAATGAAGCCCCGGGGAGGTGGTGGTCCCCGGGGCTGCGGGAGGGCTCAAAGCCCTCCCGCACCATTATGCATAAAGCCCCGGGGGTGGCGGTCCCCTGGGCTTGGGGGCCCTTAGAGGCCCCCACACATAAAATTAACCCCCCCCCAGCATGCCCCCGGGACTTGGCCCACCCGGGGGCCAATTAACATCGAAGCGCGGGAGAAATTCAAGTTACTGGTAAGTACGGTTAAAATTACTTTTCAGGACCAGTACTGGGCTGAAAGATGCAGCACTGAGGTCTCTCCTTATAACAGGTGAGTAAATCGGAATTCGTATTTCGGATGATTTTTGAAGAATATTTGCACAATGGTGAAGGGAGGGGCGGGGCCTGAGGTGACATCTGTGCAAACGCGCCCCGTGGCGCGTTTTAAGTTGGGGGATTAAGTCCCCTTGAATCCTGAGGGTCCCTAGGGGCCAACTAGCCCACCAGGAACCTCCAATATGCGCCAGGGGCTGCGTTGCAGAGATGTGTAGAGAGGCCACACCCCTTTACACCTCTCTGCAACGCAACTCTGTGGCGCTTTCTGGATGTACCTGTTGGGCTAGTTGGCCCCCAGGGACCCTCAGGATTGAAGGGATTTAATTCCCCATCTTAAACGCGCCACGGGCCTGTTTGCACACATGTCACCTGAAGCCCCGCCCCTCCCTTCACCACTGTGCAAACGCGCCCCGTGGCGCGTTTTGAGTTGGGGGATTAAGTCCCCTTGAATCCTGAGGGTCCCCGGAGTCCAACTAGCCCACCATATACCTCCAAAAAGCGCCACAGAGCTGCGTTGCAGAGAGGTGTAAAAGGGGCGTGGCCTCTGTACACCTCTCTGCAAGGCAGCCCCCTGGCGCATACTGGAGGTTCCTGGTGGGCTAGTTGGCCCCCAGGGACCCCCAGTATTCAAGGGGATTCGATCCCCTCTGCAAACGCGCCAGGGGCGCGTTTGCAGAGTGGTGAAGGAAGGGGCGGGGCCTG
>CAWUFW010014497.1:175000-182500 GCA_963921515.1 Calotriton arnoldi | reverse complement strand
TCTTCCAACTGTCTGTTAAGATTTTACGAATTTTACTGGATCTGTTGTTAAAAGTTGTGATCACTCTGATACCACTTTTTTTCTCTGGTCATGACATCTCAAATGACATCACTGATGACATCATCCAGTGACTGTGTGTTTCTCTAAAGTTTAAATATTTTTAATATATATAGGAAAAGACGTATTGAAGAATGAGTGGGTGTGTAAGTGTCTGTATGGATGATTTAGTAGGTGCGTGACTGACTGTATAAGTGAGTGATTTAACGTATCGTACTGAATGCATGGGTTAGTGACTAAACTGGGTGAATGTCTGTATCCGTCTGTCTGTTGCTGTGTAAGTGGCTGCATGTGTTTGTGAATAGCTACATGAGTGTCTATTTGAGTTATTGAATGCTTGTGTGAGTATCTGTATGGGTGCCTGAGTGTTTGTGTGGGAGGGGTGTGTGCGACTCTGTGCATAGATGTGTGAGTGGGTGATTCACTGGGTGGATGGTTTCAAGAGTGCATCTGTGATAGACTGTATGGGTGGGTAAGTGTGTGTAAGAGTGTGTTAGTGAGTGAATGTATGTCCCAGTGGTACATGTGTGAGTAACTACATATGTGAAAGGCAGTATATATGTGTGTTGGAGTATATAAATAGCTATAAGCGAGAGTGAGTGATTGTGATAGTGGCTGTATGGATGAGTGTGTGCTTGTATCAGTGATTGTATAAGAGCGTAACAATGTGCTACTATTTGTATGAGTAAGTGAGCTGGTGTGTGTATAACTGTATAGGTGAGTAAATGGCAGTGTGTTTAATTATTTGCATGACTGACTAGGTGTGTGAGTACCTCTATGGATGAGTGGCGTTGTTTGAGTGTCTATATAGGAGTAAGAGTGCATATGATAGTCCTGTACTGAGTGACCGTAAGTATGAGTGACTGTACGGGTGAGTGAGTGGATGTGTGTGTGTAGACCTAAGAATCAGTGAGTGGGTATGTGGTTATTGGTGTTGGAGTGTCTATGGTTTTGCGAATGGCAGTCTGTAATTTAGAGTGGGTGTATCAAAGATTATATTAGGGTGTGAGGAGGTGCATCAGATTATCACGTGGATGATGTCATCAGTGATGTCATTTGAGATGTCATCAGTGATGTCACTGACCATGTCATGAGTGATGTAATATGTGACGTCATCAGCAGTGCATTATGGGCGCGAGTTATAGTTAGCTGAACTAACTATAACGGGGGAATTTCACGGGTTTTGTACGAGTGCAATGTCCAAGTAACTATAACTGTCCCTAAAACCTATGGTTTTTTCAGTGAATTTCAAAGGTTTTTTAAATGCTAATTTGTAACTATAACGTGTCTGAAACCTATGGTTTTTTCAGTGAATTTCAAAGGTTTTTTAAATGCTAATTTGTAACTATAACGTGTCTGAAACCTATGGTTTTTTCAGTGAATTTCAAAGGTTTTTTAAATGCTAATTTCTAACTATAACGTGCCTGAAACCTACGTTTTTTTAGTGAATTTCAAAGGTTTTGTAAATGACCATTTTTAAATGTATTAATTGTTATATTAATTTTTTTCATACTGATTTAGTACATTTTTAGAAACAATTTTTTTTTACATATTTTATTTTTTAAATTACATTGTAATTACATTATACATTACATTACAAAAAATACTTTCTCTTAATGAATTACTTTAGTTTAAATACTTTGCAGATAGGCAATAGACTTTTAAGTACAGTAGTTACAGTTGTTGCAATGGGCAACACATTTTCAAACACAATGCAACATTCAGCTCAATGTGAATTTCTAGTTAAATGCAATTAGTTACTTTATGGATTACTTTTCTAACCACAGGACTGGATCCTAGATTCAGTCCTGGTACATCTCCTGTAAACAGTTGAGTAAAAGCGTTTTGGTTACAGTCGTGATTTTTAAGGAATATTATTGTATTTTAAAAGTTGACACTTAGAAACTTTTTCTCATAGAATCACCAATGTTATCCTATGGAAGGAAATTCACTTAGCAGGTAAAAACTGTTATCGTTACTTTTTCTTACTCAGTGTTGGATCCTGGATCCAGCACTGGTGCATCTCCTGTAAACAGTTGAAAGAATGCGTTTAAGTCATACAGGCGATTTTTAAGGAATATTTGTAGTTTGTGAAAATCAACACTTTGAAACTTTTTGCTGAAAACCAGTCAATGTTAGCCTATGAAGGAAATTCAAGTTACCGGTAAGTACGGTTAAAATTTCTTTTGAGGATCAGTACTGGGCTGAAACATGCAGCACTGAGGTCTCTCCTGATAACAGGTGAGTAAATCGGAATTCGTATTTCGGCTGATTTTAGAGGAATATTTTAAAGTTCCAAAACTCCACACTTAGAAGAATTTCCAAGTGAAACCAGTCAATGTTAGCCTATGGAAGGAAATTCAAGTTACTGGTAAGTACGGTTAAAATTACTTTTCAGGACCAGTACTGGGCTGAAAGATGCAGCACTGAGGTCTCTCCTGATAACAGGTGAGTAAATCAGAATTCGGATTTCGGCTGATTTTAGAGGAATATTTTAAAGTTCCAAAACTCCACACTTAGAAGAATTTCCAAGTGAAACCAGTCAATGTTAGCCTATGAAGGAAATTCAAGTTACCGGTAAGTACGGTTAAAATTACTTTTCAGGATCAGTACTGGGCTTAAAGATGCAGCACTGAGGTCTCTCCTGATAACAGGTGAGTAAATCGGAATTCGTATTTCGGCTGATTTTAGAGGAATATTTTAAAGTTCCAAAACTCCACACTTAGAAGAATTTCCAAGTGAAACCAGTCAATGTTAGCCTATGGAAGGAAATTCAAGTTACTGGTAAGTACGGTTAAAATTACTTTTCAGGACCAGTACTGGGCTGAAAGATACAGCACTGAGGTCTCTCCTTATAACAGGTGAGTAAATCGGAATTCCTATTTCGGCTGATTTTAGAGGAATATTTGCACAATGGTGAAGGGAGGGGCGGGGCCTGAGGTGACATCTTTGCAAACGCGCCCCGTGGCGCGTTTTAAGTTGGGGGATTAAGTCCCCTTGAATCCTGAGGGTCCCTAGGGGCCAACTAGACCACCAGGAACCTCCAATATGCGCCAGGGGCTGCGTTGCAGAGACGTGTAGAGAGGCCACACCCCTTTTACACCTCTCTGCAACGCAGCTCTGTGGCGCATTCTGGATGTACCTGTTGGGCTAGTTGGCCCCAGGACCCTCAGGATTGAAGGGGATTTAATTCCCCATCTTAAAACGCGCCACGGGGCCTGTTTGCACACATGTCACCTGAAGCCCCGCCCCTCCCTTCACCACTGTGCAAACGCGCCCGTGGCGCGTTTTAAGTTGGGGGATTAAGTCCCTTGAATCCTGAGGGTCCCCGGAGTCCAACTAGCCCACCATATACCTCCAAAAAGCGCCACAGAGCTGCGTTGCAGAGAGGTGTAAAAGGGGTGTGGCCTCTCTACACGTCTCTGCAAGGCAGCCCCTGGCGCATACTGGAGGTTCCTGGTGGGCTAGTTGGCCCCCAGGGACCCCCAGTATTCAAAGTGAATTTGTTCCCCTCTGCAAACGCGCCAGGGGCGCGTTTGCAGAGTGGTGAAGTAAGGGGCGGGGCCTGCGGGCCCGATCGTTTTTTTTTTTTTTTTTTGTCCTCTGAAGGGGGCTGTGTGGCCCCCCTTCCTTTTTTCTGTTTTTGGGCCCTGGGGACCCCATCCCCCAGGGCCTTACCCCTTTTTAATTACCCAAAAAAAACGGGAAGGGGGCCGCGTGGCCCCCTTCCCTTGGCCTGTATTGGCCCCGGGGACCCCATCCCCGGGGCATGGCCTCTTATTTATTATTTTGAGGGGGCAGCGTGGCCCCCTCCTCTGGCCATTTTAAGGCCCCGGGGACCCCATCCCCGGGGCTGGCCTTTCTATTTTTAAAAAATTTTTTTTTTCTTTTTTGGGGAGGGGGCCGCGTGGCTCCCTCCCGGGCCACTACTTGCCCCGGGACCCCATCCCCCGGGCTGGCCCTCTCCGTTGGGGACTGTGGGGGTCCCCAATCCCCCACAGTCCCGCCGGCTCCCCGCGTCCCTTGGGAGCCGGCATTGCTTTCACATGGGGAGCAGCTGACATGCTGCTCCCCATGTGGAAAGCTAATGTGCTTTGGATATTGGAAGAGAGGCAGGTTTCCCTGCTCTCTTCCAATATCCAAAGCAGTTTGCTATGGCAGGACGGGAGCCGCGAGGCTCCCGTCCCTGCCATAGCAAACTACAGTGTCCCGGGGTAGGCACCCCGGGACACTGCAGGAGCCGGCCCTGGGGGTGGTGGTCCCCAGGGCCATCAAGGGCTCCAGGAGGGGGCCGCGCGGCCCCCTCCAATTCAGTTCAAAGCCCCGGGAGGTGGTGGTCCTCGGGCTCTGGGGTCCGTAACGGACCCCCATATTTAAATGTTTAGTGCCCCGGGAGGTGGCGGTCTCCGGGCGTGTGGGGGGCTGGAGCCCCCACACAGGTTGTCATTAATTTTAAAAAGCCCCGGGAGGTGGTGGTCTCCGGGCTGCGGAGGGCTCAGAGCCCTCCCGCACCATTTTTAAAAAGCCCCGGGGGGTGGCGGTCCCCGGGCTTGGGGGCCCTTGAGGCCCCCACACATTAAATTATCCCCCACCATGCCCCCGGGACTTGGGCCACCCGGGGCCAATAACATCGAAGCGCGGGAGACCGCGCTCGATTTTTTTTCGGCAGGATTCGCGCACCCTGAGCGCATCCTGCCGATTTGTTTTAAAATAAAATAAAAATTGCCCAGGGGTCCTTGTGGGACCCCTGAGCAAACCTAGGGGGTCAGGGTGTTTCTACCCTGCCCCCTTTGTGCGCTTTGCGCACTTGTTTCTGTCCCTCGGTTCTACCGAGGGATAAAATGGCTGCCAACATTTCCTGAATCGGAATGTTGACAGCCAATTAAAATGCAGCTCGTGATCGGGACGGTGCGCGCAGGGTGCGCTGAGGGTGCGCGAATCCTCCGTGCCCATAGATATCACTAACTTTTTACTTTTCATTTTCTCAGCAACTACTGAACGGATTTACACCATTTAACAAAAGGGTTCTTTCTGAACCAAGAACTACCTCTTTGCCAAATTTGGTGTAATTCCGTTCAGCAGTTCGGGCTGTAGCCGTGTCTAAAGTTTCCTATGGAAAAATGCATGGGGAAAACGCGTTTTGGGACCCCTTTTCTCGGCCCCCACTTGACGTATCACCCCGAGACTTTCAGGGTAGGAGCGGACCGGAGCGCCCCACAAAGTTTGAAAATTTCGCGAAGATACGTCAACCGGCAAGAGAGTTATTTCAAATAGAATGTCGCGGATTTCCTATGGATAATAGGTTGTAACTATAACTATCTACTGGCGACCGCCAGTAGATAATACATACACATATATATATACATATATATATACATACACATATATACATATATCTCGCAAAACCACTTCCGGTATGTCGAAGCTGTCAAACAATGAATGTGGTTAACCTATCCGAAAGGATTTTGACATCAGACGAACAAGATTTACTCTCATTAGGTTTGTCATTTTGTCCCTCCTCTAATCTGAACTATACTCAGACAAGGATTGATTTGTTTTATTTTTCGAGAAAATTAAAACTCAAAAATGGTTTGAGACTCAACCTAAAACTAAGATATCTGATAAACCAGTTAGTGTATTGAGTAATTTGAATACAGATGATGCTGAATTATTACACACTATAACATCTATGAATATGTTGGTTGATCACAATGATGACATCATTTTAAATCTTGATGGTTGTGATCTGGAATTTGATATAAATCCGGGTAGTAATCTCAAAGCAAAATCCACATTTACGCCTAACGTCCAATGTGAAGCAATTGATATTTTTGAAAAAGGTGTCTTAAAAGATTTGAAAAAATCAGATATAAAACTTTACCAGTCTATAGTAAGAATATCTCTATATCACAATCGTTAGCATTGGATGCATTGAAATCTGACAATAGCATTGTAATCCGTCAATCAGACAAAGGCGGAAATGTTGTTGTATTAGATAAAAAGAAATACTTGATTGAAGGATTACGTCAATTGAATGATAAAAACTGTTATGGTATATCTAATCTACAAGAGGCAATGAATTCTAACAAGAAATTTGGTGAAATGTTGGTAGATTGGAGGAAAAGGGGCTTTTGGAGTGGGAAGAATTTAATTTTCTCAAATGTAGTCATCCAAAGTTACCCGTTTTATATCTTTTACCTAAATTACATAAGAATGCCTTGGATCCCCCGGGGAGGCCCATTGTTTCATCTATTGGGTCTCTGTTGGAACACGCATCTATGTTCATTGATCATTACCTTAGGTCATTTGTAATGGGGTTACCTGCATACCTCCGTGATACTACCCATTTTCTGACAGTCATAGATGGCATCCATTGGGAGGAGGATTATACCCTACTAACGCTGGATGTCCAAAGTTTATACACTAGCATTCAGCATGACCAGGGCATCAAAGCAGTACGACATTTTTTGAGAACTCGTTCACTATCATTGCTCTGTCACTCAGAAATGTTAGTGGATATGATTTATTTTTGCCTTACTAATAATTTTTTCATTTTTGATGCGTCAGTTTATAAGCAGTCACAGGGCACAGCGATGGGCACCTGCTTCGCCCCCAGTTACGCGAATTTATTTGTGGGCTGGTGGGAGGAGCAGGTGGCCGCCCAATTGGAGGATTTTGAGAATGGAGTTGTCCTGTGGCTGCGATTTATTGATGACATTTTTTGTATTTGGAGAGGAGATATTGTCTCCGCCAAGGAGTTTGTCAGGAAATTAAATATCAATTCCTGCAACTTGATTTTTACTGAAAAGATAAGCAAAAATAATATTGAGTTTCTTGATGTTCTGTTAGAGGTGGAGGATAGTAAACTCCATACGAGACTTTTTAGAAAAGCTACAGCGGGCAATAGTCTTTTAAATGCCAAGAGTGCCCATCCATCCAGCCTCATTTACAGTATTCCATATGGGGAATTATTGCGTGCTAAGAGAAACTGTAGCACAGACACAGCATTTGTTCAGGAAGAGATCAACATGTGCAAACGTTTTGCAGAAAGAGGCTATAGTACTAAGACTATAATGCAAGCTAAAGAGAGAGTCAGTAGGGTAACTAGAATTGAGTTGTTACATCAGAGTAAGCGAAAAGAAGACTGTAATAACCTTAGATTTATTACACAATTTTCAGCACAGGCACCAGATATTCGCAAAATATTGAAGAAACATTGGCATGTCTTGAAAACAGATGAAAATCTGACAAAACATCTTGACAATAATCCCCAAATCACCTTCAAGAAATGTAAATCGTTACGAGATGTCCTCAGTATTAATATGGTGACTGAAGGAGATAAATCTATAGGTACAGGCTATACTGGTTTTTACTGTTGTGGATGCTGTAAAGCATGTAGGAACAGTACTAACTGTGCGACATTTCAGATACCTAATTCGAAGA
>CAWUFW010014497.1:0-170000 GCA_963921515.1 Calotriton arnoldi | reverse complement strand
GACCGAGAAATAGGGGCGCAAAATAAGGGTGTGTTTGTAATGTTAATTCTCATAAGAACGCGTTGTCGAACCTACAGCCCGAATTGCTGGACAGAATGACACCAAATTTGGCAGAAAGGTAGATGTTGTTATGCAGATTGTGCTTTTTGTTATTTGTGGTAAATCCGTTCAGTAGTTTTTCAGAAATTTAAGAAGAAAAAGATAGATATATCTCTGGTCGTGAAGCCTTCACGAAAAAATATGAGCTTGTACAGGGAAATGCACGGCTCTGATTGGCTGCCAACACTTCAACCAGGAAGTGTTGGCAGCAATCTTGGGACTCGAGTCCCCCCCAATAAAAGTGAAAATAAAGAAAAGGGGACATGGTAGGAGTACCCTTACCCTCAAGCCATGGTGTTGGGGTCCCCTTGGGACCCCGCCACCGCATAAAATTATTGGAAATAACAGGGGGGTAGTTGGACCCCAAGGACCCTCAAAAGCCAAGGGGACTTCATCCCCCAACTAGTAGTGCGCCGGGAAGCGCATTTGTAGAGTGGTGGAGAAAGGGGCATGGCCTCCTACTAGGTCTCAGCAGTCCTGCTGTGTGGGACTTACTGGAGGTAACAGGAGGACATCCTTGGGGGCCAACTACCCCTCCTGTTATCTTCAATAAGTTCCACACAGCGGGATTGCTAAGAGGTCTTTGGAGGCCACGCCGCCTTTCTCCACCACTCTGCAAACGTGGCTTGTGGTGCACTACTAGTTAGGGGATGAAGTCCACTTTACTCCTGAGGGACCTTGGGGGCCAAGTAGCCCTCCTGGTACCTCCTGTAAGTCCTACACAGAGGGATTCCTAATCTTATCCACCACTCTGCAAACGCGACTACTAGTTAAAAAAATCATAGAGATACTTAGACACCCAATCAATCACCCATACAGCCACTCACGTACCCACACACCAACCAATATAGCAACTTAGACACCATCTGACAGACTGATACAGACATTCTCAAAACCTAGTCACTCACCCATACATTCACTTATACAGTCAGTCACCCACTGAATCATCCATACAGGCAGTCATACACCCACTGATTCAGCAATTCACCTTGTTATATATATTTTACACTCAAACATTTTAAAAACACTCAAAGTCACTGAATGATGTCATCAGTGATGTCATCAGTGATGTCACTGACGGGGGGCGTGGCTACGAAGCCAATGAGAGCGGACGCGTGAGCTACGAGCTCCGCGCCAGCCGTGCAAATTATCCTACCTAACGGAGCTCCCCCCCGGTGCCTGGGGGCCCTTTTCTACGATAATCTTGAGGGCAGCTTGGAGAGCATCTGGAGCTGCACATTGGAGCCGGAGCTCCGACGGGAAGACCAGTTTACTGCCGACGAGACGGGACCGTGGCGCAGGGGAAAATGGCTGCCAGAGCGTTGTAGCGGACCTGCGCCACAGATCGGGCGGAGCCCTCCGCAGAGGTCAGACGCACACAGCAGATGCCCAGCAGCGCCTAGGGGTCCTTAGAGACTTGCTGACCCCCTCCGGTCTGGACTGAACTGGGGTCAGGGTGTGGGAACACCTGAATGGGTGCCGGAGCCCTGGCGGGGGGCTGATCTGGAGGACCGGAGTGATCGCGACGCAGAGCACCCTCCGGCATCCAGGGGAAGGAGTTGCCCCGAGCCTCGCTTGGTTGTCAGAGGTGAGAGGGCGCGGAGATTGCCTGTTTGGCACTCCTGAGCCTGCATTACAGGAGATGCGAGCGCGGCACTGGGGGAGCACAGAAGCGCAGCTGGGATCTGAACCCTGCTCCTGCGGCGCACTGTGGTTGAGCTGGAAGCGGCCGCTGAGATCCCAGAGGTAGCGACGGGGCCTACCTCCGACTGTCGAACCGGCCGGGTTGCCCTGGGGGAGTGGCACTGGTGCACTGCACGCGGGGTAGACTGGAAGGCCGCAATCGGTCGCCCGGGATGCTGCCGGACTGCGAGTAATACAAACGGAGCTTGATCGCGAGGTGCATAGCTAGCGGGGCTGCCGAGCTAGCGCGACTGGTCATGATTGCGCCGGCCAAGGAGGTGTTGCGGTATGCTACATGAGAGCAGGCACGGTGGAGGATAATTCTTTAAAGCTGTTTCACCGAAGCGGAACCCTGCCTTAAATCGCAACTGGGGAGCAGCGCGAAGCCTTGTGACGAACTTTGTGCTATATACCACCTGTGCCGCAAAGATATCGCAGTGGCCCTGGTTATACCCTGGATTTGTGAGGCCCACTGATCGCTTTGGTTGGTTAGCCGGCAGGGTCATCGGAGTAGAGGGGAGCCGTAGCGGGGTCACACCCCGGATGCAGCGGCCTGGGCCTCAAGTCTGGAGCAGTGGGCGAGTCGGCGGGCTGTCTGCGGAACTGCGCACTGGAAGGGCGCGTGTCAGGGGAGGCAGTGGCCGAGCCCGGCCCACAGAAACCGGGCCGCACAAGATCGGAGGCGGTGGTACACGCTGTGCTCCCAATGGGTAAGCCCAGGGCGAAACAGGGGGGCCCTCCCCCAGACCAAGATGATGGCGTCCCGGAGACCACACCCGGGGAGCAGGGAGGAGAGCCGATCGTACTTCCGATCCAGCAGCAGCAGTACACCAAGATCCTGGAAGCCATTGCCGACACTAAAGCGACGCTTCACCAGGACATCAGCACAGTGGCGGTGGGGCTGGGCCTGCTGCGTGCTGAACATGGCAACTCTCTGATCGGGTAAAGAACGTGGAGGAATCGCTAGAAGAAATCACTCCAGCACAGAAGGCCCTGGCTGCAAAAGTGGAAGACCTATCCGACAGAATGGTGGTTATGGAGCGCAGGGCGGAAGACGCGGAAGGGCGTAATCGCCGCAATAATGTGCGGGTAGTGGGGCTGCCGGAAGGAAGTGAAGGGCGGGACATGATATCTTATCTGGAGAAATGGCTGAAAGAAGTGGTAGCGCCTGAGGGCCTCTCACAATTTTACACACTGGAGAGGGCCCACCGTGTTCCCAACAGACCACCAGCGCCGGGGAGACCGCCGAGACCGGTGGTGGCCAGACTCCTCCATTTCCGTGATCGTGATCTCCTGCTTCAGAAAGCACGCACCGAAGGGCCGTATACAGTCGAGAACTGCAAAGTATCCCTATTCCCAGACTACACAGTAGAAGTTCAGCGACGACGTGCTTCGTTTTTGGAGGTCAAGCGTGCGCTGCGAGAGGAGGGCATATCCTATTCGTTGATGTTCCCGGCTAGGTTGCGGATCTTATTGTATGGGAAAACATATTTCTGCAATGACCCTACAGCAGCCTGGTAATGGGTGGAAGCATACAAAACGGAAGGACATCATGAGTCCACCTCCCAACAACCTGCCAAGACTCTGCATGCCTCTGGGAAGCGGACACGGAGGCGACAGCGCCAAAGGTTCACCAAAAAGCCTAGCACCTCATACACAGCAGCGGAAAGAGCAAAAGCATTACAAGCTGTGACGGAGATAGCGCGCAGTGGTTCCTCGCCACACGAGAAAGGGTTGAATTCGCACCAGGGAACTGATAATTCGGGATCGGACTCCTCGACGAGTGGGCGCAAGAGCCTGCTAGATGTTACGCCGCAGACTGCGGACACCTTCTTTGGCTGAGCAATTGCATATTCTTCCTCCTGTTCTTCCCCCCCCCCATGGTCCCGGTCCTCCTCTCTCTTTTTCTCCCCAGCTGACTCTTCTCGCTCTTTCTTTCCCCCCGCTCCTCTTCGCAATTCACAATGTTCTGGATCTCGAGGTCAGTCACTAGAGTGGTACGGCCTCTCCAGTATGTAGATTACAACTTTTGTTGGGGGGGGAGGGGCGGGGGGGGGCTCCCGGGCTCGGGGGGGTATCGGTCTTCTTGGCTGCTTCGCCACGCGGACTGTAGTGCTGAACAACTAGCCACCAAGAAGTTCGGGCCACGCTCCCCAGTAGGTCCTTAGTTGGTTTCTGGGACCTAATTCTTTTGTCATAGGATTGTACTATGTACTGTTTTTGCAAATTTGGGCAGCTGACCGTTGTCAGTCCGCTCATAGGGGTGGGAGTTCATGTTGTGGGGTTATTGTTTACTACCAGGAGGACAATGATAACTTTCGGGGTTGAGACCATGGGTGGGATCCAGGGCATGTTTTATAACTGTGTTCAATGGCGCCACCAGTAGTCAGGGCAGAAGAGTTTAAACTCCTCACTTGGAACATACGGGGCATGGGGTCACCTGCTAAACGATATAGCATTCTTAATTATATACGCCGCAGAGGAGTACATGTGGCGTTGCTACAAGAGACCCACCTCACCGAAACAGAAGCGGGGAGGCTGCAGCGTAGATGGAGGGGGCAGCTTTACGCAACTACTTATTCAGCATTTGCGAAGGGGGTACTAGTGTGGATTCGCCCAGGTGTTCCCTTCCAACTTACTCGGAAATGGATAGACACGGAAGGAAGGTTTGTTATCATACTTGGGAAACTGGCAGGGAGGGAGATAATAATAGGCAATGTGTATGCCCCCAATAGAGATCAGATCCCCTTCCTAGAGATGATGTCTGGGATTTTGGCGGGAGTGGATAGTGACAATTTAATCCTGGGAGGTGATTTTAATTGTGTGTATAATATTGACTGTGATCGGTCTATGCCCCCACTGCGTGGCACACTCGCATCCAGTACAGCACAGGGTCTCAGACGATGGGTGGAGGGATGGGGACTAGTGGACATATGGCGACTCCACCACAATAAGCAGAGAGATTATTCATACTACCACCTATATGATCTTCATACGAGATTGGATATGTTCTTTTGCTCCACCACTCTCACTCACCTGCTTTCAGGGACTGAATATTTGGGACGAGCCATATCGGACCATAGCCCCTTGCTCGTGAAGTTTACCCCTACCCCCGAGAGTACTCCGATCCCCTCATGGAGGTTGGACTCTAATTTATTGGAGGATGAAGGGTTCAAGCAGATATTAGTGGCTGAATTGACCACCTACTTCATTAACAATCAAGGCACCGCAAGCTCCCCGTTAATGGAATGGGAAGCGTTTAAAGTGGTCACCGGGGGGCAATGTCTTGGGCAAACGGTGGGAATCCGGCGTGAAATCTCTGGGGAGTTGGAGCAACTAGAACTGCAACAAAAGAGCTTGACAGGGACCTAGCGACAGGCTTAG
The DNA here is from genome assembly GCA_963921515.1 of Calotriton arnoldi. Classification (NCBI taxonomy): domain Eukaryota; kingdom Metazoa; phylum Chordata; class Amphibia; order Caudata; family Salamandridae; genus Calotriton; species Calotriton arnoldi. The sequence goes on along the minus strand of CAWUFW010014497.1, from coordinate 164,834 downwards.
CAGTGCTAGATAAGATAGCAGAACTCCGGAGTTGCTATAACAAAACCTGGGACCGGCTAAGGATTCTAGACCTGAATAATTACAGGGTACGTCAGCACGAGGAAGGGGGCAGGGCTGGTAGATTACTGGCTTGGCTGGTTAGACCTGAGACACGAGGGACACCCATCCCGAGTATTACAGATCTTAGGGGGCAGGTGCTTTACTCTCCGAGCGCAATTAACAAAGAGTTTCGGAGATACTATGAAACCCTGTACGAGCAGCCGCGTGCGGTACTGCTGGAACGGATAAGAGCATACCTTGACACAATAGGATTGCCGGGATTGGAAGCGAGTAGTAGAGACTCCCTGGCGCTGCCAGTCAAAGTCGGGGAAATTAGAGTGGCACTAAAGGGGATGGCACGGGGGAAAACACCAGGTCCAGATGGCCTCCCGGCGGACTTCTACCTGACATTTTTAGACATCGTGGCCCCACACTTAGAGCGGCTATATGAAGCCTCGCTAGGTGCTGGGAAACTTCCATCCACTATTAGAGAAGCGCTGGTAATTCCCTTACCCAAGACAGCACACCCCAAAGTGACGGATTTCCGTCCCTTGTCCATGTTAAATACGGACTTTAAACTTTTAAGCAAGGCGTTGGCTACCAGACTCCTACCGCACATGCGGGGATTGATACACCCCGATCAGAATGGTTTCATACCCACACGCTCTACCTCTAATAACTTGCGTAGATTGTATAACATCATGTTCCATTCTGATATTAGGAATTATCCAAATGCGGTAGTGATATCGATTGACTTTGAGAAGGCTTTCGATTCCCTGAGTTGGGACTTTTTACTAACTACTATGGATAAGATGGCGATGGGTGAGGGTTGGTCTAATTGGGTGCGCCTGTTGTATGAAGAACCAAGGGTTCGTGTTCGAACAGGTGCCAGGATATCCGCACCTTATACGATATACAGGGGGACCCGGCAGGGGTGCTCTCTGTCGCCATTACTATTCGCCCTGGTCATAGAGCCACTGGCTGCACACCTCCGGCGGGAGGGCGAGCGCCTGGGGATCAGGCTAGATGAGTCTACTCACATCGTCTCGCTCTATGCGGATGATGTTCTGGTTTACCTGAGAGATGGGCCTGAGGGGATTCCCAGGATCTTGCGGAAACTGGAGGAGTTTGCAGAGCTCTCGGGCTTGCGAATGAACAAGGGGAAGACACATATCTTTCCGTTATGCCCTAACTTGCCGCGACCATTGACTCTCCCGATGGAATTTAATTGGGCTCCGGAGATCTTTAAGTATCTGGGGATAAAGATTTACCACACTCAGTCGGACTTGCTAGAAGGGATTCTAGGAGGAGCCTTGCAGGGACTTCGCCAAAACGTGGCCTTTTGGCGCACTCTGCGACTGCCTGTAATGGCCCGGGTGGCGCTGTCAAAGATGGTAATACTACCCCGCCTCCTATATTATTTTGTTAATCTCCCTGTAGTTATACCACGCAGCTGGTTTACGACGTTGGATTCGATTCTGAGAGACCTGATCTGGGACGGGGGCCGCAACAGAGTGTCGCTACAGATGCTGCGCTCCCGCCGCTGGCCGGGGGCCTGGGAGCCCTGACTTTGAAGCATATTATTTGGCAGGCCAGTTGCAGTGGTTGGCTAGATGGTTGGATGGGAGGGGGTTGGACACGCTCTCGCCTGCTCCCCGCTCCGTGATGGCGTTACTCCTACCCAGACTGCTTGACAGAAGCAGGAAGATCAAGCCTATGGGGGTGTTACTCTCTGTAGCCATGACATGCTGGGACAGAACCACGAAACGATTGGGCACCATGAAACTCTATTCCCCATGCGTCCCCTTCGTGGGTTTACTGCAGGCGGGAGGGGGCCCACCCCTCACAGAACGTCAGTTGGAGGAATGGGAGGAGGCAGGGGACCGGACAATCGGGGATGGCTACCTGGATGGGGAATTGTTACCGCTGACAGACTTCTTGGAATACCACGAGCTACCGGCGGGGCAATTCTTGAATTACCATAAAATGCGGGGTGCTATGATTGAACTGTGGGGGAGGGAGACGAAGGAACCCGATTCACATCCGATCTTACACGCGTTGGTGATACTGGGCTCCGCTGGCCACTTAGTGAAATGGCTCTATCAGGCCACACACTGCACCGCCTGAGAGAGAGATGGGAGACCATGCTTACTACACAGCTCTCCAATAAAGACTGGGAGCGAGCCTTGGGAAGTCCCAAGAAGGTGTCCCGGAATGCAGCTTTTAAATACTTACAATTCAATTGGCTCCATAGAACATACCTCACGCCCCACCGCTTAATGATAGCCTTCGGGGGGGAGCTCAGGCTTGTCCACGCTGTGCTCTGGTTGACGCTGACTTGACCCACATGACCTGGACCTGCTTGAAGGTCCAAGAGTACTGGATGACAGTGGTAGACATGATTAATAAAGTCGTGTCCCTGGGATTGGGGTGCATAGCAGCGGCTTGCCTGCTGGGCCTTTTTCCAAGACCTAAGGCCAACCGACTGCGGCACCGATTCGCCGATTTGGCCTTGCTTTTGGTTAAGCGGCGAATAGCCCTTGGGTGGAAAAAGCCGCAAGCCCCGTTGGTGACTAACTGGGAGGAGGACGTAACTATCTGGGCCAGAGTGGAGGAACGAGCCTTGATTAAGGAAGACAAGGTAACTAAACGGCGTAAACCGCTAGCGGAGCCTTGGGCGGATATAGTTAGGGCTTGGGAAGCCAGGAATGTGCCGCCCTCACCCACAGAGTCAGAATTGAGTGACCCGGATACCCGAAATTAGATGTTTATCTACCCGGCCACGAGAGCTGAGCTTCACTTTTTTAAGGGGTAATGCGCTGACCCGACCTACTGGGATGCGAGGGGGCTACCCGAGCAGCACTGACGGAGAGAGAGGGGGAAAAAAAAAAATGCCCTATATCTGCTCTGGCCCGCTCATGGTTTAACACACGTATTGGTACTGGACCTTAGCTCACACATTGCCTGCTGAATACGTCCCCTGGTAGATGGTTCTTAAGTTTAGTGTTCTTTATTATAACTAAGATTGTTCGCGACTTGGGGACTATTTTGTCCCACTATTTATTGTGCGATCATTTTAGGCGTCCATTATCAGTTATATTGCAATGGTTACAATGTGAGACTGAGATGCATCAGAACATATAGCACTTATTTTACAGCGATGAAATGAAGCTTACACGGCATGGCTTGTCCCCTAGATGGGCTGGCTGCCTCCTTTATGACACCCACTTGGTTTCATTTCCACTGTGAAAGTTTCAACAAGCTTTGATCTCCCTGTTTTTCTTTTGTCCTCTCCATTTGTTTTTATGTGCATCGTAGAAGTTGCCTTCATTGGATATTGCCATCTGTAAGAGGTACCTCGGGGTCCATATCTGTACTTACCCAAACGGGGTTAAACATACTGTTAATGGCAACTCTAACAATTATTCATGGGAGAGGGGCGAGTCATTTAGAGTTTTATTCAGAACAGCAATGCTCAATGCACAGAAAAGTAATGATTGTAGACTGTTTATTGGAATTCTTACTAAATGCCAATAAAAATGATATTTAAAAAAAAAAATCTGTGATGTCACTGACCATGTCATGAGTGATGTAATATGTGAGATCATAAGCAGTGCATTGCGGGGGCGCGAGTTATAGTTAGCTCAGCTAACTAGAACTCCTGTGTTTCTCTAGTTTTGTATGAGTGAAACCTGAGCCTAACTATAACGTTTATTCCATTCCTAATTATAACGTCCCTGTAACCTTTGTTTTTTTCAGTGAATTTCTAAGGTTTTGAAATGCTAATTCCTAACTATAATGTCCATGTAACCTTTGTTTTTTTCAGTGATTATTTATATATATATATATATATATATATATATGAAGAAACCTCGCTCTTCAACAGAATCCCATCCGCAGGAGACAAACGAGAGTGGACCCAAAGTAAGTGCTATTTTGTTCTTTATTGCTTTGAAAATAGCTCCGCCATGATGCGTTTCGGCAGTTCACCTGCCTTGATCACATGAAAATAAGAGCTCTCACGAAAACTGTGGCACATGCTCGGAGCAGCGGATTGCAATCCTAAATTCAAAGAATAATTCTATATTTCTTGGTGAATAGAAAAGAGCCGGCACCATATTGCAGAGGCAATATTGGTGTGTTTTGGCTGCAAGCCTTAGTCACGACATTGTCACATGATCAGGAAATACTATTCTAAATGCACATAGTACATCGTTTCGGGATTGCTCTTATGATCGAATATTCAAAAATCACTGTCTTCATCACACTCATGCCCATATGGGCCTAAATTTCTCCCTTCCTGAAAACTGTGAATATTATGGTGCAATAGAAAGGGTATGCAGTTCCTTAGAGGGTCAAATGAAAAAGAGAGAGTAGTAGAGTGCAGTCACAAGGACCACCCCCCTCCGCTGCCCATGCCTACGGACCCATTGAAGACATAGCACGGTGGGGAACGGGGGTGCCTATTGTCTCCAGCTCACTTGGGCTGGCGGGGACTAACTTTTTCTGTGGTCCCAAGCGTGTGCTCAAGCAGTAGCGCTATTACTCTCCCTGGTTCACCATTGAGCATGCTTATTAAATCAGGGACCGTAGGACACGCCGCGAGTTCTCTCCAATTTTGCTGCATACTCCTTAGTGTCCTATGTGTCATTCTGTTTCCCTAGGACACAGTAATTATATGTGTCTAAGCCTGCCGGAAACTGTTGGAGCGAGGCTACTTTAGCTGCTAGGTGAGTCATGATGTCCACTACTCCACAGCTACCTTATCAACTTAGGGAGTACTCTCCTGCACTTGATAGTTTTTACATGCACCGCTGTTTTTAATCACCACTATCACAATGTATGTGACATTGATAGTCACTGTTCTGCACCATATATGGGTCACCCTATACCTGTATAACGAGAGAGTTGTGTTGTCACCAGGAACGCTTTTCATGACGCTTGTTTTCTTGTTACCATTTGTTTTCTTTTAGGTCGTCCACCGCATCTATAGGTACTTTACCTGTAGGTGTACAACGTGGTAGGTAGGTTAGTCAACCATTTACCACGGTGTGTAGAGAGTTTTTCACTTTAGGTCCTGATGACTTGCCGCTAGATCCTCCTGACTATTAGGCAAGAAACATGTCGACCCTGTAGAGTAGAGCGCATTTATTCCGAACCATTACATCAGATAGTCGCCACTCTTGTTCTAGTTTTAATCAGGTGGGGAGCCAGCCAGAATAAATTGTTCCTTGGACTTCCCAACCTGTTTTATCCTCTCACTTTCACTCCACCACATCTACACTCATTAGGCCCCTCACCCCCACTGCACCATACGGCAAGGAACAAAAGATCTCCGCCAAAGAGCCCCTCATAGGGTGCCCGTCGGGTATTGCAGCGCCGACCCGACGAGGAGCAAGCCCTATGATGAAGCATGACACCTAGCTGGCTGGGTGTGTGAGGGCCCAAGGTCCGATAGGAGGGAATCCCCTTTTCCCTCCCATCGCTGAAGGACTGCCTTGAGTCCTGGTGACTGCACTCTGCTACTCTCTCTTTTTCCTTTGACCCTCTAAGGAACTGCATACCCTTTCTATTGTATCGGCCCGGGCATGTATGCTGGACCTTACAAATAGCCCCTCTGTTTTGGTTAATATTATGGTGCAGTCTCGTTTTGAGTCTTTTGGAACATTATCATCATTAAGAAAACTGTAAATCTGTCAATGTTTGCCCATTGCAATTCATTTTGGCATCACTGCAAAAAGAAAAGACATTAAAAAATAGATTATATTTCCCTCCTACCATGTGTCATACAAAACATCATTAAACACTTCTGCCAGTACACGTTTCATGGATCATAAATAAGGGGCAATTTCTAGGCTGGATCCTAGAAATGTACTGATAATTCCTCCATCATATTTAAGCCATCTGCTTCGCAGACTTCTAAAAAATATGATGTATTCTCACTCTCTATGTTTTAGAAAGGTTTTTCTACTCCCTACCCGTATTTTCCTTGAAATGTGCTTAATAGTAAAGATAGTAATTTATCATTTGCCGGATGTTTGTCAAAAAAAAGGTCTGGCCACCGAGTATGAGCTATCATTATTCCATATGGCTCTTAAGTGTTCATGTATCCTTTTCTTTACCGGAATGGTAGTTGAACCAATATATCTGTTCCAGCATAGACATTCTATTACATAAATCGTATAATCTGATTTGCGTGTTTTAAATGTAGCAATTCTTTCTTCTCTAGAACTAAGGGGGGAGTTGTATACGTTCTAACATGTTTGCTTTTCTCACATGCTTTACAGATTCAACATTTCTAAAGCCCTTGTTGCTTAGATAACGATGTTTCTTGGCCTTTTCTTGTGTCTGAAAAGTAACTATATACACGGTTCTCTGTTAGACATTCAGCTTTCCAGTATGTTATACTGGGTTTAGGGGAGATGAGATTCTCAATGACATTGTCATTTCATAGGACAGCCCAGTGTTTCTGAAAAATATTTATTACTATATGTGCCTCTCTATTATAAGTACTGATACATTGCATATTTTCAGTAGCATCCTTGGTATTATTTATATGTGTCCAAAATGATATATTTTCTCTTGGAATCATATGTACACTTTTTATGGATCCTTTCATTATTTTCATGGGATATTCTCTTTCTTTAAATCTAGTTATGATGTTACTCTTTTGCACATTATTACAATCCCCTGTGCTGCAGTGATGGCGAGCTCCAAGTAGTTTCCCATATGTGATATTCCATTTTAAACTAGTGAGCTGATGACTAGTGATATGTTACTATTTGCAACAGTTGGCTTCCCGTATAATTCTATTCTAAGTTTGTTGTCACTCACTTTTACTTTAACATTCAAAAATTCATTTTCAGCCTTATTGATAGTAGCTATGAAACTCCACCATGAACACTACTAGGGAGGAACTCTTGTTTTGGTAGTGGGAAAATCAGCCGAAAAAACTGTTCAAACCAGACCTATACTGCAGGTAGCTTTGTCTAGAAGGGGGCTGTGTGGGCTAACCTGGGTCAGTGCATTCGTGTAACTTTGAAAGCAGCCTCATAGCCTACAGCCAAAATGCTTGAGAGGGAATAATGGTCAGTTTGGCCTTGTTCAGCTTTTAGGTCTTCCGTCAAAGGATTTGTCTAGTGTTTAAGCCATAGCTAGAGAACACTTAAGGAAAGAGAAAAATGTAGTATAATGAGTTTGACACATTATCTGGCACCTCTGCACCCTTGACTGAGACTTCAAAAGTCCCCCACAAGTACAAAGAACAAATGGTAACCAGCTGTCTCACTCACATACTACATGACAGGTATTATGCATTTCAAATAAGCCAGTATGCACCCAATCACCCAATTACTGCTAAAGGGGTTTTCCCGCTGGTGCAAAGCCTTTTGACATATGGGGCTAGTCATGATTGAGCCTTCATAACTTTTTCTCCATAGATGATATCTACGCCAAATTTGCTTCTTCTACCATCAGATGTGTTGGGGGTAGTGATACCCCTGGTTTGTGATTTACTCTGGAGCAATCTGAGGAAATAAGCAAACTATTGCAAAATAGTCTACCCCTGAGAAGCAGTATTTTCCATTCCATACACTAACATATTAAAGATGGTGAAAAATCGCTTGGTGCTTTCCGTACGTTCCTCACCCTAGAAGAGATGGGGGAATCTGTTGGCAGCGGTAGATATGGAGAGTGGGGGGTCTGGGCCCTGTGTCTACTGCCCCCATATTGATTTCCCTTGCCCTTAGCACGCTTTCCCATCCCCCTGAGAGAGCAGTTTGGGGAAAAGAGTAAAAAACATTTTCCTCTGATCTGCCTTGCCTGGGAGGGGAAAGGTTGCTTCTGTCTAGGGCAGGGGTATCCAACTTTTTCTGTAATGAGAGCTACTTCTGATCAGTGAAAATCATTGTAAGCTACTGAAGGCCAAGTAACTCGTGCATTGTTACCAGACACCCCCTCGCCCAGCTTCATTAACTTTAAACCTAACGTCCATGGAGCCCGGTACTATAGTTTGAACAAAATGCTGTGACTAGGGGTATGATAATAGGGCTGCCATGTGCGTCAGTGAGTGCATGGTCTGTGGGGATGTATGAACATGTGTGTGAAAGAATAGGATATATGTACTTCCGTTCTGAACCTCTTTGACCCACCTGGGTCAAAAATCTGACTAGAGCACTGCTCATTATCAGGCTCTGCTATCTACAGCCTGATAATAATGTAAAATATACATAGCCTTTCCTTAACTTTAAAAGAAAAACACAACACTTTTATATTGCAGCTCTTTGTTAAAAATGTACTCAAGGCTGGGAGCTACGCTGAAGGTTTCTGTGAGCTACTGGTAGCTTGCGATCTACTGGTTTGAGACATCTGGCCTAGGGTGTTGGTGTGGAGGGGAATTGTGCTTCGTGCTGGGAGCTGCAACCTCCCCATACACTTACTCTTGTGGCTAGTGCCTCCCTGAGGTGGATAGCAACTGTTTAAGCCTCTCCATACTCGGTTGTGGGGAAGGGAAAAGGCTGGTGAGGGGGGGTGTGAAGGGAAGTTGGGGCCTACTCTGGGGTACCAGCTTAACCCATTTCCTTACGTCTGGTGCTAAAGGGCTTTGCCTAACCATTGTAAGCATATTGGGGGACCCCTAAAGATCATAGTTTTTAAACCAAATCGCATATCTCGCTTTGGTGTAGGGTAGGGGTATCTTACTTAGTCGGTCCTGAAGAAACGCCACGGATCCCTTCTGAACCATGCAGGAATGAAACATGTCAACCTTTTGACCACACTCTGTGAGATTGTCACAGTTCATAATATCCCACTGGCAACCTTCACATTCTTGTTATTAGCCCTGCCAATGGGACCACTGAATAAAAACGTAATGGTACCCCATAGGTAGTTTTAAGACCCATTGCACTAGACATATTAACCTACCTCCACCTATCCTCACTCATCATTACAGCTGAAAGAGAAGATCTGTGCCAAAGAGCCCTCTTGCAGGGCCTGTGGGGCATTGCAGCGCCGGCCCCACGAGAAGCAAAGCCCTATGATGAAGCATGACACCCACTTGGGGTGTGTGAGGGCTCTATCTTCCAATAAAGAATATTTTCCCAATTACAACACTTTCCAACCGCGCCTTTCACTCTTCTCTATCGGAACAGCTACCCTCCGTTTGCATACATACTTAAGGATGGCAGCATGGGTGCTGGACCTTTAATTGTTCCTAGTCCCCCTTCTTTTGATTGATTATACTTGTGTAAAGCCAAAATGGTCAACCAAAACTATTAACTTTGCCAATACTGGTTTACCATGCACAGGGCTAAGCTTCTCTTTGTGAGCCAGGGGTAACTGCTTGTGATTGTGAAAATCCATCAACAGCTTTTGAAATAGCTTCCTTTACCTCTTCCACATGAATACAGCATTGTGAAATACTACACTGGTGATGTTATAATTAATTAAAATATGCTTGGCTTGTCAATCAATATTATCAGAAATTAAGTATACTGTCACCTGCGTGCTACCTTTACTGGCCCGCTACAAGGTATGCTAATGGAACTATTTCTTGGACCAGCATAGTAACAGCTTAGCTAACAACTGTTACCACTAGGAAATAAAAAGAAGGGTGATTAAAGATCATTTACTGGCTAGCCAGACTTGGGTCAGTGCCCCATGTCATGCTTGTTCTGGAAAGAGATGACCACAATATTGTAGACTTACAGATAACCTTCTCTCCTTTCCTTCAACTGCCATTTCAACCAATTCTTCTACCGAGGACTTTTTAGCACATAGTAGCGCATACGATGTAGAGTCTCAGTCAGCTTCAGGAATTATGTTTCAGATGCTTACTTTATGCCTTTTTCCGAAGTTACCCTCTTCCTTTCAGAATCTCGGCGTACTTCCTCCTAGAAAGAGGACACTAGTGGCAGACCTTTGTATCAGGGAAACGTAATAGTCTAGTCTGCAATTGTAGCCACATAAAGATAGGCAACACTACTCAATACCAATATCTATATCAGGCCTCTCCAAATAGTCGATTGCGAGCTACCAGTAACTCACAGAAACCTTCAGAGTAGCTCCCAGCCTTAAGTTCATTTTTAACGAAGAATTGCAATATAAAAGTGTTGTGTTTTTCTTTTAAAGTTAAGGGGAGGATATGTTTATTTTACAATATTATCAGGCTGCAGATAGTGTTATGTTTCATAGGGTACCCCAATATAGGCTTGAGTAGTCCCCTAACCCTTCACCTACATTTACCGTACCATTACACTACATAACGGGTTTTGGTATGGATCTTTTACCTAGTTAAGCGCTGCATAAATATAGTGTGGTTTTCCCCGAAAACTAGCCTCATTAATTATGCATAAGGATTCTCAGAATCACAGCAGGATTACCATCTTCTGCATAATAACTATGTATAAGGGTCATCCCTTCCGTCATCCTCGGCCGACATGACACAGCAAGGTACCTTTTGGGGCTATATACACCATATCTTTGCCAGAGCAGGCAGAGGAGAAAGACTTCCGTGCTGACACACTGACGCGAGACGCTGAGGTTCCTGCACGCAGAAACTCCAGATCGCAGTGGTCTGACATCCCTCGTGGGGTGTCCATCTCGGGACCAAGACGGGGTCCCACAGTCTCCCACTTCATGTAATGGGGTGTGCTTCAGCCTAGGGGGATTCTTGGCTCTACACCTACATACATGCTAGGTACACTTAGGTACATCTAGTTAGGGTTGCATCAAAGGAGTACGCTTTTTTATTGTCATGTATTTATATGCTTGCATACATTCATTGTTTTAGCACTATGGTAGAAATCTACCATCCATTTACTCTGTTGGTGCTTAATATCGTTTATATCTGTTTCTGTCTTATGGTTGTTTCAGCACACCTATTTTATGCTAGAATGACGCTGGTTTAATAAATGTTTATTGAAAACGTCCCCACCGTTTATTCTGTGTATCTCTGAGACAAAGTGAGCACGAGTGACTGAGCAAAAAGTACTGCACTGTTTCCACGATCCCTGATGGGACAGAGTTGTCATGTTCGATAGCTGCCAGGAACTATTCTCATAGTGTGCGATTCGTTTTACTGTGTCCAGGCTCACAATGAATATCTTCATTACTGAGGTCAAAATGAGTTTAAAGACTCTAAAGGTTGCACAATAAAGCACAAAATGCTTTGGGAACAAGTGGCGGAGTTGAAAAAAGACTTGCCGAGAGCTCACGTGATACACACGCTGAGTCATCAACGTGATGGCGTTCACGTTGAAGGGAATTCATTGACTGATGAAGCCGCAAAAGGGGCAGTACAAACTGCTGCTGTAGCTGCAATCACTCGTTCAAGCACGAGAATAGACGGAAGCACAATGGTAGCGGTCATTGCTTCATGGAAAAACAGCACAGCCTTGTCAAAAGGTTTTCCACTCAAGTACTCCTACAAGTTAGATGCGAAAAATATTCTGTATGGTCAAATTCCAGGAGTGGGGGATAGAGTAATACCAAACATGGATCGCAGCTTAGGTTTAAATTCTAGCTGCACACGAGGGTCTGGGTTCTGCGCACGCAGGGGTTACTGCAACGGTTTCATTGCTGAAGCAACGCTATTGGTGGCAAGGTCTGACCAAACAGACGAAAGCGTTTGTACTTAAGTGCGACATCTGTCAGCAGATGAAGGGGTTGACCGTAGCATGTCCACCACAACCACCATTACTAATATCAGATAGACCTCTCGCTTGTGTCTATTTGGACCACTGCGGCCCCTTACAATCTGATGGGACTTACAAGCACATCTTAGTGGTAGTGGATTCATGTTCTAAATTCCTGTGGGTTTGGCCTCAGCGCTCGGCTGACGCTCGAACTGTTATAAAAGATTTGCGAGTCTTCATAGGGACATACGCAGTTGGCACATTACATTCTGACCGTGGCCCCGCATTTAGCTCTAGGGCTTACAAGGAAGCCATGGGAAGTTTGGGTGTTGCATTGCGGTACTCCTCTCTGTACCATCCCGAGGGAATTTCGGTTGTGGAGAGGAAAAACCAGGACTTAAAGCAATCTTTAACGGCAAGGGTATTAGGTTTGGGTGGTAGTTGGGTCAATCACCTATATAAGGTCCAGAGGGCACTAAATAATTTGCCAAGAAGTTCCCTAGGAGAGGTCACCCCTCACGAAGTCCTATTTGGAACGAGAATGTGGGTACCTGATCTCAATTATGAAAGCACAGTGGTGGATGAAAAACCTTTTGATATCAATAAACGTTTGGCTGTTTTACAGGATCTTAATGAATTCCGGGCACTACAAAGCAACGTGCAAGTAAAACGCACTGCCACTGGGGAAGTGAAATCAGTAACGGCAAGACCTGCCTGGATCCCAAAAGTCGGGATCTGGTCAGAGAAAACATTGTGGACAAGAAAGAATTTGGGCCATCTTACAGAACGCCTGTACCTGTCCTGGCTGTCGAAGGAACAAGAACAGTACTTCTTCCACCTCTTGCCGGCAAGAAAGAAAAGAGATTCGTCTCCATTGATCTGATCAAACCACACTATGTGGCCGATCCTGAAAGCAGGCCGCGCGGACTTCTGAGTAACCGCCGCTCTCCTCTCGCTACCATTCAGGAGGTTCAGACAGTAAGGCTTCTAACATTCGAAGAGTCTACAATTAGAAGTAATTGAGTTTCCAACAATGAAATGGAACTCGCTCCTATTGAAATTGAACAACAGCAAAATTCAAGTAAAACACAAAAATCAATTCGGCCTACCACCGACATCTACATCAATATGCCTCTACAGGAGACAACTGCCAGTTCAACAAAACCTGCTGAGCTACCAAAGACAGATCGAACTGCATCTGGCTACTTCATCGATTTTGACCCCTTTTCTCTGGATCCAAGTGAACCTGAGTTACCGCCAGCTCCAGTATCCTGCACCATGGTCATCATTTTCTGCATAAAAGAAGTGCACCACGTAATGTTTTCACATACCACCTATGGGAACATTGCCCAACACCACCAAAAGGTAGATCTCAAACGTTTGCACAAAAGTTTGCTTATTTTTCTGGATTCAATACATCAGATTCACGCTCATATTATTATATGCTCGCACCTTCATCTGTAAAGAAAAGTATGCTCACTAACCCAAAACAGATATACTCTGCATCCTTTATTGCCCAACTGTCTGAACAGGGTTTCGGCTTATGGAAAGACAATATAGACATTAATTCAGTCTGGGGGTCCAAAGAATAGCAGTTCAGGGAACCGAGGCACTATTCAGAGCATGCCTCAAACCACAAAAAATGATTTTTTTGAACGACACTGTGCAACAGACTTCCTGTCTTGGGTTAGCCAAGATTAAGGACTTGAACACACCTCGCATTCCCTCACTTTCACACTTGGAGGGATGGCAAAATTACACGGAAAAGGGTGAGGGTACATTAGATGACAACATGCATGGTGTATCATACAATTCAACAGACCCCAATTGGAAGGGATGGTTAGTCTGGCCTATCGACACAAATAGGTGTCAGTCAAGATTCAGGGGTACCGCCGAAGGGTTTAGTATCCATAGGCCTGACTCACGATATGGACAACGAGAACATCCGGCGGTGGTGACATCATATAGTGTTGGAAAGTTATGCCTACATTGGCTAAGAACCTCGACACTGTCTCAGGTGAAACAACACTTGTCCCTCCTGTCAGATGACATGGATCTCGGGGACTTTTTACTCGGTCCCCGAGAGCCACGTCAGAAACGCTTCTTATACGCTGTTTATAATGAAATTTGAAAAATCTCCCAAAAGGAAGCTGCGGAGAGATTACGTGAAATTGACAGAATTAACTTAGAAAAGGCTTTGGCTGTGGTTGACAATGGCATGACCACACTAACATCCAGAATTTATTCACTGTGCAAAATTGTATCTTCTGCTATAGATATAATGGAACAGGATATGTCCATCTTACAACATGGACAATCACAGTTACGTTCTATTATGTTATTAAGCTGGACGCTACAATCCCTGCGCTCTGGTTATGTGCCCTGGAGATACATCAACAGTACGTCTCTGTTCTCTGCATATAATTTGACTGAAAGGCAGACAACAATGGCACAAAGAGATGCAAAATATACAATGTTGCGCATTGAAAAATTAGAGCAATTACCTTTCACCCTGGCCGAGTCACTGTCCACAGAATGGTTAATTCAGGACCACATAATGTTACCAGTAACAACTTTCCAGTTTCGATATTGCCTAGAACACCACCAGGTAGGCATGTATGAAGCAATGGGTAGGGAATTCATCCATGAATCTTGGGAATTACGTATAGATTTAGATGCAGGAACGGGGACGCTGAAGTGTTTCTCAGTGGTACAGACTGCGAGAATTCTTTGAGTGGATCTCTCATTTGCCAGAACATTATGCTTTACGGGGCCTGTAATGGTTCAGTAGCTAACTTATCCTGCCATTTGAAAGGTTCCCCGGCTGTCGTGACTAATCCAGTGTTCAGGCTGCTCTCGAATGGGAGTTACTTAATGCTGAATGATCAAGGTTGTTGTGGGATGCTTCCAGGCATCGCATATCTTGTCACTGTAAGTTCCAGGGTTACTTGTTGTATGCAAGTATTGTTTGCACCCACCCACACAGTCAGGGAGGAGCCGTTATGCCCTTCATTGAATGTTTCCTTTATGCAGTTTGATACTCTGAGCCGAATGAAAGCCATGCTTTTACAGAAAGATGTGCCCTTAACTTCAGCCCGAGAGACCTTTGATCTCCAGGTTGCAAGATCCTCAGCTGAGATACAGGCACTAATACGAACTAACTGCCCTTTCCATTTTGGAGAAATGGTACAGCGTATCATGTCTGATACGAAGGGTATAGTACACCTATTTAAGACCATAGGTTCTGGACTGTTAAGTACCTTTCAGACAGTCTTTGGAGTAATTCCAGCCTTCATGCACTCCATATTCGGAAGCGTTTTTGGAGGGCTTCCGCTAATCCTGCTACTGATAGTGGGTATCCTGATTTTAATTTTTCTGCTATGCAATGGACGTCCCAGTTACCAAGGAAATGAAAAAGACCTTCTTGGAGCGACGTTACCGTGATTGCTTGGTACTCCATCTTGGCACACCTCGACTTCGGGAGGTAAGCGAGTCCTGGTTCCTATAGTTTCAATCAGTCTGGATTGACTGTGTTTTGCCTATCCACCGCGGCTTGTTCTGCAGCTATGAATGCGTGTTGGACCTCTGTCTAACACTTCCATCGGTTGCGCCATCGGACGTGGATGCATTGCTGGACCAGTTAACGGCCCCCGTACTGCAGTGTCCCCAGCGTATTCTAATGTTGATGTTGGCATTCTTAGAGCCACCACGGGACGCTTCAGCTCCTGTTGGACCGGATACGGGCTCTACTACAGGCACACAGGCTTTGGATGTTACAAATGCTTCCCCAGCATTGGCTGTGGGAACTGAGGAAGATCATCTTTGCTCAATTGACCTGATCTGTGAGGTGTTACAGGGACCGTCGTCTGCGAAGGCAAGCAGCGGTGATGTTGTGTCTCGCACACAGGACACAAACATTTGGCTCTCCGTGTGCAGGAAAGAATTCTGCCTTTTTTTCAACACAACCAAAAATTGGAATTTTAAACAAAAACTTTTTTCTTTTTATGCTATTACTGAGCTCCATGGCTTTCAGACGTACTCAGTGGCTCAGACTATATATATAAACATATTTTAAAGCACTTTTAAAGTTTAATTTTTAGAAATGTTATGAATTTTTAGAAGCTTTTTAACCGCCTTTTAACAATGTGTAATGCTTGATTTAGTATGTCGTCCGGTCGGATGAGGAGTGGGTGTTATGTTTCATAGGGTACCCCAATATAGGCTTGAGTAGTCCCCTAACCCTTCACCTACATTTACCGTACCATTACACTACATAACAGGTTTTGGTATAGACCTTTTACCTAGTTAAGCGCTGCATAAATGTTGTGCGGTTTTCCCTAAAAACTAGCCTCATTAATTATGCATAAGGAGTCTCAGAATCACAGCAGGATTACCATCTTCTGCATAATAACTATGTATAAGGGTCATCCCTTCCGTCATCCTCGGCCGACATGACACAGCAAGGTACCTTTTGGGTATATATACACCATATCTTTGCCAGAGCAGGTAGAGGAGAAAGACTTCCATACTGACACACTGACGCAAGACGCTGAGGTTCCTGCACGCAGACACTCCAACTCGCATTGGTCTGACATCCCTCGCGGGGTGTCCATCTCGAGACCAAAAGCGGGTCCCACAGTTTCTCACTTCAGGTAATGGGGTTGGCTTCAGCCTAGGGGGATTCTTGGCTCTACACCTACATACATGCTAGGTACACTTAGATACATCTAGTTTGGGTTGCATCGTAGGAGTACGCCTTTTTATTGTCATGTATTTATATGCTTGCATATATTTATTGTTTTAGCACTATAGTAGAAATCTACCATCCATTTACTCTGTTGGTGCTTAATATTGTTTATATCTGTTTCTGTCTTATGGTTGTTTCAGCACACTTATTTTATGCTAAAATGACGCTGGTTCAATAATTGTTTATTGAAAGCGTCCCCTCCGTTTATTCTGTGTATCTCTGTGACAAAGTGAGCATGAGTGACTGAGTAAAAAGTACTGCACTGTTTCCACGATCCCTGATGGGACAGAGTTGTCATGTTCGATAATTGCCAGGAACTATTCTCTCCTTGGTAAGAGGAGTTTACAGTGGCACTGTGAGCTAGCTAGGTATACAGGCAAACATGCTCAGTGGGGGTGTCTGGAATCAGTCTGGACACCAATCCCACAGTCTATGTTGTCTAAACATGCAGATCCTATATAGGTTTATAGGAACTACACAACAATAGCAGAGCCTGAGAATGAGCCGTGCTCCACTCAGATTTATGACCCAGGTGGGTCACAGTGGTTCAGAACTGAAGCACTGAGGTATTTAACTAGTAAATAAAAGTGTTCTCAACTCAACATTGGAGCATGAGAACAAAATTATGTTTCTGAATGCTTTTAAATTAGGGATAATGAAGAGTTAACTTAATGATTGAGTTAACTGTTCATTTTAATGTTCTCCCTTGTGTTGCATTTACAAACAGCAGGCATCTTGCTCCCAGTGGGTGGTAGACACAGTGCCATATTTGTACCTAAAAAATACAATTATTTTCTTTTAAATGGGAGAAATTTAAAGTGAAGAAAAATGTTTCTATGAAACATTGCCCTAATGTTTTTCTCCACTTTAAATTAAGCCAATTAAATCCTAATGTTTTATGAAGCATGTTTCTTCACTTTAAATTCCTCACATTTAAACAAATGGCTATTTTCCTATTATAACTATGGCACCATGTCTACAGGTCGCTGGGAGTAATATGCCTGCTGTGTGGTAAGGCACTTTGACTTGGGAGAAATTAAAATTATGCGTTTTATGTGATGCATATAAACATAAATTACCTTTTCAGTTGAATTTTTTCCCATTTCAAAGTGTGGCATTTTCACACAGCAGGCATCTTGCTCCCAGTGGTTGGTAGGCACGCTGCTATATTTATAACTGAAAAATACAGCTATTTTTTTTTTTTTTTAAATGGGAGAAATTTAAAGTGCAGAAAAATTTTCCACCAAGTGCCAAAATTTTTTCCTTATTATGAAGATTTTTGCAAAAACAAATTTCTGCACTTTAAATTTTTCCCATTTAAAAAAACAAAAATGGTTAGTGTTGTACCCTAAAAATTAATCAACGACTCATTCAAGAGAGCTAGGTTTTACGAAAGGGAGAGTCTCCTGAATGGCAACAAACGGGAACAAACTAAGAATAGACTAATTATGGTGAGTCAATATTCGGGCATAAGTAACAAATTGAAAAACATTGTGAACCGCAACTGGAAAATTCTCAATGAGGGGGAGACTGAGAGGCTCCCGAAACCTCTTTACGCCT
This sequence comes from Calotriton arnoldi, assembly GCA_963921515.1. NCBI lineage: Eukaryota > Metazoa > Chordata > Amphibia > Caudata > Salamandridae > Calotriton > Calotriton arnoldi. The sequence continues at coordinate 146,855 of CAWUFW010014497.1, read as the reverse complement.
TCAGAAAGAACAGGAATTTAAGGAACACATTAGTGTTCACCTATAGAGAAGTTCACAATGAGACACAAAGCAGACTAGACGGTGGCAGAGCGACAGGGAACCACAAGTGTGGCAATTGTAGTGCCTGTGAACTATGCATGGTAACCCAAGAGGTGGCCCTTAACGGAGCCACACACAAGATCACCACCTTGAACAACTGCAAGAGCAAACATGTCATATATCTGCTACTCTGCCCATGCGGACTGGGGTATGTAGGAAAAACGGGCCGGGAACTTAGACAGTGATTGTACAAACACAGGTCCGCCATCAAAACCAGGTAAGAGAATGCCCCCCTAGTTAACCACTGGGTGGAGAAAAATCATACCCTTCCAGACATCAGATGGGTAGTATTGGAAAAGATTAGAGACCAGAGGAGGGGTGGCAATAGGGACATCAGGAGAAAACTTAGAGAACAGTGGTTCATTATTAAGTTTGATACCATCAGACGAGGGTTTAATAGTAGAGAAGATTGGGAACAAATCATTACTGGATAGGGTTTTTGTACCCTACCAGAATTGGTTAACTGGTTCGTTTTACATCACCTTCCTCCATGATACCTTTGGCCGCTATTGATTTATTGGATAGCGCCACCATTCTGGCAGGATCCCGGTAGACAGTAAGTGACCAAGACTTAGGAATAGGTTGCAGGGACTGTGACAACGTCAGTGGGGGGAGATTTCCATCTCTCCATACCACACTGGTCACTATCGACATTACCCCACTGGTTAGGTGACAGTATGTATTTATACTAATGCCCTAGGAATGATCTTCCTTAGTGGGCTTTTGCACACTTTATTCTATATGGTGTGTGGAATATAGATCAGGCATTATAATACCTTAGTTAGGACTTCATAAATTGTTTTAAGATGGCCGCCTTTCACTGAATCCGAGGCATGGTCCTTATATATATCGGGCATTAGTGAGGACCTGGTTGACTTGGCAAAGCTCTAATCAACGGTCACTGTACTAATACTTGCTTTGTGTAAGTTTAACAGGAGGCATGTCCCCTATATATAAATGAGGCAAAGTATTTATAGCCTCTAAGATCCACTATAAGATGGCTGCCGTAGACAGGGTCCCCGGTAGTGCCACAAGCATTGTAAGGAGGTCAGGGCGGATCAACTTCCGGGTCGATTTGGACGTTTAAGCATGCACCCAGCAGCACCCAGCGACCACAACGGAAGTAGCGGACGATACTCCATCAAGAGGTAAGCGCATATCGACCACGCTATAGACAGGGAGGGGAATGCTGCTTAGATACGGATAGATGTTTTTACGGGCATCCATCACGTAAAACTGAGCCCAAATATATTCACGCCCATACCATAGAGCAAGGAAGTATGCGGCTTGTATTGTGGTTTAAGATGCAGGGAGGACTTGATGCCCGTTCTTCTTAGTCCGGGACACCCGAGATGAGCTAGGTATCCAGCGCGCAGTAAGAACCTTTGCTTCGCGATTACGCTGTGCGAGGCACTTGTATTTATTTAAACCCGTCCTGGACTTTTAATTTGGGCCGTATGTGCTATGATAGCATTCTGGGATTAGCAATGCGGAGCATACACCCGCATTTGCTATTTTTATGTGGTTCATTACATCAACGACTGCACCAATTACGCTGGACGGTTCTTTTTGGGTAACAGGGGCACAACCAGGTACATCAGCATTTAAATGGCAATGTTATAAGCCTGTTTGTATTACTTGATATTTTGGAGTAGGCAATTTAAGGGATGGCATGATTTAAAACCTGTTTTAAAACATAAGTTCCACTCCAGTGGCTCTAAGGTGACCCAAGGCACCGGCCCGAGATTCAAGGATATGACCCTATTTATAAAAACACGTAGGGCTTAGTAATATGCCGCTTTCCTTATTTTAAACGCGACACTAGAGAAAACTTTATTATTGATATCTAGGGTTGAGTCTAGAAGGGTATAAAAAGCTTGTAGATATCTCCGTATGAGAAGGGTAGAAATAGCCTGTGGACATCTTTGCATTTGTGGCTCTATGCCTAAAATATAGTATATAACTAGGCCGTCTCCTTTTTTCAGGGTCTTGAACAAAAGGTTGAATAATCAAACCCAGGTGTGGTAATTGGAACACAGGCGAGGTTGGACCGCGGCTGGTTTGGGAAGAGTATAAAATTTGAGAATTACCTCGCTCCCGGCGAGCGATATATATGTGCACTATCTCCCGCCAATAGAAGTGATATACCCCCTGGCCTACATTGAATCCTGAGCTACTCCGTACATATTATGAAACAGAAACCTGTTGCTCAGGTAAGATCACCCAGATGCAGAATTCTGGAAGTGACAGTTGAATCTTGACAGAACAAATTGTGTTTACCCTTTCAAAAATATCTAATAGGCCTTTGTCTCTATTTTTAGAACAGAGGATAGGAATCATCCGGCTTGGTAGTAAAAAGACTGACCTACCAGACTATGCTATAGCTTCTCTACATCATTTGGACGCACATCACTAAAAGTGGTGAGTGCGGTTTTTGTACATTGGGAGTATAATACTGAGAGAATGGATGTGTTTCAAATGACTGTGTATGGGAGAGTTTATGAGTAAAGTAAGGATCTTTCAGTAAACTAACACCAAATGCGATCAATGAACTGATAGATGCAATGGGAAGGGGGGTTGAGTTCACTATGATGTTTGTGAGAGCATTGAAGAATAAATTTAAAGATGTGGTTTTTTTAGGGGGTGTTATTTGAACCCAAAGGAGATTTAATAAAAGCATATCTTTGTATGTTCCCCTTTCTCTTAGATTACGCTTATCCTTAGTTCTCCAAGGAGAGAGGTTACAATCCCTTACATATTTTTTGTCCTGAAGAAGGTGGGATTTATCAATTCATTACCACCGAAACGCGTCGACGCTCAGTGCCTCTGAATCTGACCACGAGAAATCACTGGAATGAATTAAAGTGTATACTTACCAGGATATGAACTCGATGTGAACAGTCGAATCAGGTCTTGCAACAGCACTTTTTAGACTGTGCAACAGGGTCTCCCCGTTAGGTCCCAATGGTTTCCCTTTCCTATATTTCACTGTGAGGTTTTTTTATTCCGATGTGAGGTTTTTAAAATGTATACACTGTTTTTTATTTGATTGTGAGGTTGTTATAACCTGCACAGTTTGTCTGTTTTCTAACATATTTTGATGAATTGTACTGTATTTGAACTGCAGAACACTAAATGTTTTTAAGATGCAAATCATGATGTTCTTAGGATGTGATTTTTCTTCATGTTAATAAAGCCTCTGACGTTACATTTCGAACTTGGTGGTATTTTAGCCTAAGGTAACGGGTCCTGCTTTATGTGTACCCCTTATTAGGGGGATTTATGAGTTTGAGTGAGTTTTGAACTAATGTGCGTTGAGCTTGTTTGCCCAAAGGGATATCTTTTCCTTCTACTGTACATGTAACAGGGCCACATATGGTGAAAGTTATGTGCCGTGCCACAAGTACATACGTCACAGGCTCTCAGTCACCCATACACAAATATCCTATTCTTTCACACACATGTTCATACATCCCCACAGACCATGCACTCACTGCCGCACATGGCAGCCCTATCATCCTACCCCTAGTTTCAGTATTTTGTTCAAACTATAGTATCGGGCTCTATGGACTTTAGGTTTAAAGTCAATGAAGCTGGGCGAGAGTGTGTCTGGTAACAATGCGCGAGTTACTTGGCTTTCAATAACTCACAATGATTTTCACTGGTCAGAAGTAGCTCTCATTACAGAAAAGGTTGGATACTCCTGATCTATACGCTTCCAGCAACTCTGAGTAAGGTGTTTTCAGACGGTGAAGTGTACAAATTCTGGTTTATCCTCTAAACCCTCTACAGACAAATGGACCATGGAGACCAAAGAATTGTAGAAGTTATCTCAACCAAAACAAAGCTGTTCATTATTAGAGGCTACAAAGGATGTCAAGGGAATCACTATTAAAACCCTACTACTGCTCTTGAGCACTTGCCATGTACACTGCAGGCTTCAATCAGGTCAGAGGGGAGACTGAAAGCCAAGCAAATGGTACCCCAGCACACTGTCTCAGCATAAGAGATTGAGAAGCCACAAAGTTGACTCTTTCCTGCACCACAAATGCAATAAGAGTTAAATCATATTCCATAAGCCCCACATATCAGCACATACAAGACAAAAAAAGCATAACAGTTGTTTTAATTTTTGCACTGTTTTTGGAAAGACAAGCAATAGAAAGCCATCTCTTGGTTTTGGCATCTCAGGTGAATGTGGGGGGAAGAGGGGGGAAAGTAAAAGAGGGAGGATTTGACTCACCTCCACCAGCGGGTATGCAATCTCATTATAGATCTGCTCTGTACATTGATTCATGTAGTATGCGCCATCAAATGTGAACTGTTTCGGGGGCTCGTCTGCTCCATCTGGCTTCTGGAGAAAGCACTGGCCTCTGCTACTATCAATGGTCACCACCTCTTTGCATTTGAGGTCCTTCTCCCTGTCGTTCATAGGCCGGCAACGGACAACCACCTTGACCGATTCCATGATTACAGGATTAATTTAAACACAGACTTTTAGATCCACTCACTGAGGGCACTATCTAAAACCACAGTTTTTTTCTGGTGTGAGACTTTCAAGTCAATCTTGCCTGGTAAGGTCAAATCTTCCCAGTAGACATAAAGGTTAGAAGTTATTTTTATGGTTATGCAAGATCTCAGTTTTTGTTGTCTCTTGTCTGTAGGGAATTGCTGTACATACTCCGAGACTTGTTAAGGTACTATACTGAAAATAGAAGCTGACCTCTTTCCTCGTTATTGGGTCAGAAAGATGTGAGCTAACCACCTTAAGTTTCCAATCTTCTAAAATAAGCCCCGATAATTTTAATTTTTGGCATATCCCACGTTCAGTCTTCGCCCTCAGCAATATTTCCCTACTAAGGTAGAGTCCCCATCTTATTATCAGCAGCGGGGGACAGAGAATCATCACCCATCGTAGGCCTGTCTCAGAGAACAGCGTGCCCTCTCAAGGCATAGCTAAGTCCAGGCAATATCCTGCTCCCCTTGCAGTATTCACCCCTCGTGGATACATTGCTAACGTCTGCTCAGCCACTCCTTTAACAAAGAGGGTGGTACTCTCGCTCTCACTCCATCAGCCTGCTCCTTATGGATTCCGTCTTCCTTTAAAAATAGGTTTCTCTCCTCTGTAAGATGCCTCACTTTAGATCTCTTATGTGTTCAGTCCTAAATGTTTCAACAATAGTAGAATGGTTTACCCATCTCGCATCCCTTATTCTGCTCTACTGTCTCCTATGGCCACTCTTTTCTTCCCTCGTCACTGCTTCCATTATTTCTGTCTCATATTTCCAAACTGAATGTGTAGTCTCTTCTCACTTTCCTGACATCTTTACCAGAAGCCAATTTAGATTCACTGTATCCGTTTTCCTTTCCCAAAGTTGCTGTCACTTGTTTCTCGTGTGCAGGTTTTACGTTGTATGCTTTCCTGCAGTCGCACGGCAGCTTTCTACCTACCACCTACACAGAACACTATCCCGTGCAGTGTCAGTTCCCCGCATCCTCTTCACGATCAGTCCTGTATCCTTATTTCGTTTCCCTGTTGTGTGTTTCCTTTGACATAACGCCTCTTCGGTGACCTGTCAGTTTTGCCTGCAGTCTTTCTGCCTTCTGTTTCGCCCTCGCCACGAGTTCACCTGTCTCTTTGCTGTCTAGACGATTCGCTTTTCTTGCTCTCTTCTCTCTCTTAGTGCCACTTCTCCTCATCAGCAACCCCTCTTCCTATATGCATAATATTTCCCCTGCTATCACTCTCCCCTTTTATTCTATCGTCTGCCTGTCTCTTCAGTATTTTTTTTATCCTCTGCTGGTCTCTCTTCCCAGTTACACTCTTTTTCTTTCCTCTGGTATGTCGCCTACTACCGCTTGTCTTCCATCTCGTCTCATCTGTCTTCTCTCTTCACCGTTGCCCTCCTCTATTATATCCCACCGTCCTATTCTCGCCCTCTTTAGGCTGCCAGTCGCTGTCTGTCCTCTCGTCTCTGTAGTTTACCGGCTCCCCAGTACGGAATAGGTCTAGATCTCCTGCGTTTCTTTTCTCCGCTGTTTTGTATCTCGTGTCAGCCTGTCTCTCGTCACCATACCAGCCTCCTCTCTCCGCCTTTCCCTGCTCTCTCAGACCCGGCTTTACCCGCAGTCTCTCGCCCCCCCCCCCGCACCCCTCCCCCAGCGTTGCCCGTCTCCTAGCAACCGCACTTTGCCACCCCCGCCCTCCTATTGACGTCAAAACCACGCTGGGAGGCGGCTCCAAACTTCTGTCACTTTGCTTTGCGGTCCGTCGCGTGGGACACCAATAGCCACGCCTACTAGGTACGTCGCAGGTGGAAGGTGGTCCAATCACAGCATCGGAATTAGGCGGGAGAGCCAGGCCCCGCCAACGACACAAAGAACGGACAATCAGCCAGGATGGCGTCCATTTTGGAAGGGAGCAATAGGTAACTAACACTGGAGAAAGCGTCGATTCTATGGCAGTCCACGGAGGCTCTGATTATGCTTCTCTTTGCTTTACTGCAAAAATACAGCAGCCAATAAACAAACTTTAAAAATTAGCATACCCCGGAAGTACAACCCCCTCCATAGTATGCACCAATCACCATCAGTCCATTGGCATATATAGTCTGTAAAGAGCACATCACTTCCTCTTTCTTTGCTGCTGCAGCAGCGAGTTAAGTGTCTTCCTTTATTTCTTACTATTGTGTTATTGCTGCCTTGTGCGCGATTATTTATTTGTTTGGGACGGCGCCGTCTACGCGCCTGCGATGTTTTCTTGCCGTATGGTTATGCTGATGGCCCCCTAGTGTGTGGAGCGGGAGTGGGGCAGACGCGCTTGGCGCGCTTGAGGAGCAGTCCTCTTTCTAGGGCCACAAGCGCGCATGCGCGAGAGACTCCATCAGCGTTTTTTATTACCGATCGGGTTTCTCGAGCATCGCGCCTCTTCTGCCTCAATCCTCAGCCCCAGAACGCCCGACGGGGCGCAAAAACGTGTGAGAGCTCTGCTCTAGGGGAATGTTGTGAAAGGGTGACTCCCTCCACTTAAAAATCAACAATTCTGGCAATATTTTAGCAAGAGTTTAGGGTCAGGTCCACTTTTCACTTTCAGGGACAGTTAGTTTAGGGGCGTCTTCAATACACTGTGCCAGCAGACATTACACCCTTTGGGCTCTTCCCCCCCTGAGTTCCTCCACACCTCCTGTCTCATGATGGCGGAATACGCCGAGGAGAATGCACAGTGGGTTAACTACTATGACTTTTATGATTATGGTGATTCTGAAGAGGTGCCCCAGGAGCACCAGATGGAGGAACAATTAGTTGAAGCCCTGGATGCCCACGTCCAGGGCTCTGTGAACAGGGCGCTAGTAAAAGCTGTGAAACCATTTGCGGAGCCCCTGAGAAACTATGGTAAACGCCAAATGCAGACGGCGTTGGGCACCACGACTCGACACGCCCCTATGGTGGGTCTTGCACCGGTGGTGTCTGCGGCTCTGGACCATGGGTCTTATGGCGGGCCCCTTCCCGCTGGAAGTTCTACCTTAATGACAGGGGACACGGAGGAATCGTCTCCGGCCCCAGAGACCTCTGACACAGACACCAACATGACGGAGCCCTGCAAACCGGCCAAAAAGAAGCGCAAAACTCGTCACGTCAGCGCTCCTCCGCCTACCAAGAACCTCCTCTTCGATCCAAAGAATATAGTCCATCCACGCTCCACAGAATGGGTACCCTGTGTCGAAGTTGCGCACTATGTGCAAGAGAACCTCCGCCAGAGTTTCGAACGTGACGTGCGTGCCACTTTACGCTCTGAGTGCCCCAGACCAGCCTTACTAGGCAAAGTGGCCGACACGCCCGAATTGGACCCCAATATGACCTCTTTTCTCAAGAAATTTTCCAAAGATCCAAAGAAAGGTTTGGATAGAGCCTGGAAGGGGTGCCAGGACAAGTTATTGGATAACACGGGGCCGATCACCAAGATCCTGGATGCAGCAGTACAGGCTAAGGATACGAATACCCCGTTAGACGTCACAGAAATTCTAGAATGGGCTCAGAGGGCTCTTTGTTTCTTGGGCAATGCTAATTGCGCAATTTCGACTGAGCGCAGGCGCTCATTTCTAATGCGCATTGACCCTCAATTAGCGGACATGGCCGCAATGGAAGCTGGCACTCTGGCCAATGGTTTTTTGTTTGGCGACAAATTTGTAAAGGAGCTGGGCAAATACGTCGTGACGTTTTCGGCATTGGACAAGGCCCAGGCCAATATAAAAAAGGTTTTCAATACTGGTGTTTTTCACAGGGCCGGTCGCTCCAGAGGTCGGGCGCCCGGTCGTGGATACTCTCAGGCCTCCAGAGGTTTCGAGCAGAGAGGCCGTGGAGGACCTCAGCGATCCAACTTTTACCCCACCAGGAATCGTGGGGGGAGAGGCAGGAACCAGAAAGGAGGCTACCGTGGTCAGAGTAGCGACAGAGACTCCTCCTATTCAGGTAATTCTGCCTCAATGTGGGAATGTCAAGGTGGGGGGTCGTCTAGCTTTGTTTCTGCACAACTGGAGATCCCTAACTTACGACCCTTGGGTTCTACAAACCGTGCAAGGTTTTCACATAGATCTGTATGCCACACCTCGACAGACCAGCAGACCACATCCACTGCATTTTTCCCGACTAGAGAGGTCTTTTATAGACAGCGAAGTGGCATCGTTGTTGCACAAAGGGGCAATAGTACGGACCATGCCTCATCCTCTCGGCTTCACCAGCACAGTGTTTCTTGTTCCCAAGAAAGATCAGGGTTATCGACTGGTACTAAATCTCAAAGGGTTCAATTCTTGGGTAGTGTATCGCCACTTCAAGATGGAGGGCATACTGTTACTCCGAGATTTACTCCTGGAAAAGGATTGGATGGCGCGTCTAGACCTCAAGGACGCTTATTTAGCGGTTCCTATCTTCCCTCCCCACAGTCGGTTCCTTCAGTTCCAATGGAGAACCGACTGGTACGAGTTCTCCGCTCTGCCATTCGGACTCTCGTCCGCCCCTTGGTGTTTCACCAAGCTCCTGAAACCGGTGGTTCAATTCTTAAGGGAGCGGGGGTTCAGGCTTATCATCTACCTCGACGATATCCTGATAATGGCGCAGAGTGTGGACACAGTTCTTCGACATTTGGCATGGGCAACACAGCTCTTACAAGAGCTGGGGTTTGTCATCAACTCAGAGAAATCGATCATGACTCCCGCACAGTCGATGGAGTTTTTGGGTTTTCAGATCGATTCGGTAACCGCACAGCTTCTGCTTCCTCTGAGGAAGCGGATTGCCATCAAGAAGGAGTTGAGGAAAGCGCTGTCCTCTCAGACCATATCCTTACGGACTTTAGCCAGGTTAGTGGGCCTGTTAGCCTCGTCGATCCAGGCCATTTTCCCGGGTCCCCTTCATTACAGGGCACTCCAGAGGTTAAAAATCTTGCATTTACGCAGGGGCCTGAGTTACACGGAACAGGTTCTGTTGAGTCAGGAGGCTCGGACAGAAATCTCATGGTGGTTGGAACACATGGATGCGTGGAATGGCAAGGCCATTTTTGCGTCAACCCCAGAGATAGTGATAGAATCGGATGCCAGCAGATGGGGCTGGGGCGCCCGCTGTGGCTCTGTGGAGACGGGGGGACAATCAAACAGAAAAGGTCCCTACCTATTTATTTAACAATATGCTTCACGTCATATGATATAATAGTCTGAACAGTGCTGAAGAATAGAAGAAGCAAAAGTATCACAAAATAGATTTATTATTTCAATGAAAAAGAGAAGGTACACAAATATAGTACAAAAACAATTAAATATATATATATACCATCCCACCACTCATTAGATCACATTCACATATACAAACATACTATCATACCTCTTTCGTACAGACTCACAACACTAATACAGTGACTAAAACAAGATGACAAAACATGGTGGAGAGGTGTGGTGCAGCGGCCAGGGCAGCTGACTTCGGAGCACAGGGTTCACGGTTCGATCCCCGGCGGCAGCTCAGCTCAGCACCATGTGACTCTGGGCAATAGCTCACTTAATTTCCACAACGGCCCCCAGCGCCTTGAGACCCGTAAGGGTGAGTAGTTCGCGCTTTACAAATACGGATTTAGATTTTAAACAACAACGTATCCCCCAAATTTCCTCAGAAGGGTAGGTCAAACTATTTTGGAAGACACCAGTATGTTCAAAACATATCATAGGTATATACATAAAACAATAATACAAAGAATAAGTTGGCTAATACAGTGGTTAACTGAAGGGGGGGAAAAAGAGAAAAAGAAAACAAAACTCAAACAAAAATTGAAGAATCACAAACGCCGACGCGCGTTTCGGTGTGAAGACCGGATATGGTCAAACACCTTCCTCAGGGCGTAGGTAACACAACAATGAAGTGGTGGAATAATTTCTGAAAATAAATAGACATGTAATGATATTCAGTCCTAAAGCTCGGATAATACAATCAAGATAATCAGGCTAACTAAGTTAGACAAAAATAATAACATAATATACTATTCTTACAGCACTGGTCATATTAGCAATTGATCAAAAAAAAGGAGAGGTTCTATTCAGGTGGAAGATGGAACAAACATGTGCACAATCAAAACGGGGAAAACACAAAAATAATGAAATCTAGAGCAGGCAAAAAGACAATAAAATGATGTATAAATTCAAAACCATAACCATTAACAGATCCATAAGTGAATACTGAGTAAAATAGTGAGAGAATAAAAAAAGAGAAAGAAACAGGGAGCTCCCAATAAAGAAAATGAACTGCTCGCATGTTTTAAGAAAAAACAGTTTAGCGAACCCCAGGAAAGACAATGAAAGAGAAGGTAATAGAGAGAGGGTCACAACAAGCTGGATACCCACCGGTAGATCAGGAAATCTTCTAATTAAACAGGCCAAAAATGCCGGGCAGAAAAATTCAACGTAGTTAGCTAAACACACTGTAATGAAATAAAGCCTGAACTGGGAAGGCGATGGGGTTCAAAGTGCAGGCCAAGTATTGCAATGAAGAGGACAGGCCGCCACTTAGCTTGATTTGGGCAGACCCTGGGGTTCCAAGGGTAATGAACAAGATCTGAAATAGATATGATTAAACAGTTGCTATAAGGTGCTAGGAACAACTAAATAATTTGAGATCTATCCTCATGAGCGCAATTGTAGCATGGCCTAAAGAATAAGCGCAATAAAAAGTGACGGAAGAAGCGTTCTTCCTGGTTACCTGCAAGCCGATATCCAGTGGCGGCGGCCAGACGCTAAAAATGGGGAGATGCTCGTCTGGCAAAAAAACACGGAGATCAGATGCGTGCTGTGAAATAAAAACAGATACAGATGAAGTCCAAACGAACAAAACAAGCCTCACGGGCATCTCTCCAATGGCGGTGTAAAGCACCTAGCTGCAGCCACTAAAGCAGAGGTAACAACATGGGGGCATAATGTAAAACGACAAAAAAATAAAGTAGACAAAATACATGCTTTCTAAAAGCGAGAAAGTCAGATCCCAGGGAACCTCAGGGGGGGGATACCGTTCAGCAGGGCTCCTCAAGTACAATACATAGCAGAGCGAGAGACTGACAAGGGAAACCATGCTCTCCCTCTCTACGAGGCTACTGATTAATGAACATTGGGGCGTAATAAAAAAGAAGAAAAGGAGAAAAAATATATATAAATAGCGAATACCTAGAAAGCCGGGTGTCCACAATAGCAGTCGATGCGGAAAAATACGAGTGCCCCTCACTCAGGCTACGGGGTCGACCTGTCAACGCAAAAAAGGCACCGGGAGGCTTAGGCAGGGACATCAAATGGATGTCAGGTAAATTAAAGACGCTAGCTAAAAACGGGCCACAACTTACTCGAATTCGGCTGATACAGGCGGCGACTTGATGGTCGTTCCTTGGTAGCTAGAAGGTGGCAAAGCAAACAAAACAACGGTAAACCTCCAGGATTTAAATATAAAATAGGTAGAGGGCGAGCCAATCATACGGGGTCGTCGGGTCAACTGACCCGGCAAGGAATCTCAGCAAAACTCAAGATGTGGGATGGAATCGGGAGCAGAAAGGGCGAAAGCCGCGAAAACATGGAAAAGGGATCCAGTGAAACTAAAAAAAGAAAAACAAACATGGATGCGTGGAATGGCAAGGCCATTTTTGCGTCAACCCCAGAGATAGTGATAGAATCGGATGCCAGCAGATGGGGCTGGGGAGCGCACTGTGGCTCTGTGAAGACGGGGGGCAGATGGTCCCCGGAGGAGTTGCGACTCCACATAAATTGTCTGGAACTGCTAGCGGGTTCGTTTGCGATCAGGACGCTGTCTCCGCGGACAGCGAGTTGTTGCATTCTCCTGAGAATGGACAATGTCTCGGCAGTTCGATATATCAATCGACTGGGGGGCACCAGGTCGCGGTTACTAGTGGAAATAGCCAAGGATTTTTGGCACTACTGCCTACCCCACCACATTTCAGTTACAGCGGAGTACATTCCGGGCAGTTCCAATGTGGTGGCGGATTGGAATTCTCGTTTTCTTCGGGATTCCAGCGACTGGAGGCTTCACCCCAGCATTTTCCAGCATCTCAACGACAGGTGGGGTCCTTGTGTGATAGACCTCTTCGCGTCCAGACTCAATACTCAGCTTCCTCGGTTTTACAGTTGGAGACCGGATCCTCTGGCGAGCAGCTCGGACGCATTCCTTCAATCGTGGATGACGGGCATGCTATATGCATTTCCTCCGTTTGCCATGATCCCACGAGTGCGGGCGCAGATCCGCAGGCAGGGAGCGGAGGTGATGATGATATCCCCGTGTTGGAGGGCACAAGCATGGTTCCCAATGGCGTTGGCTCTGTCTTGTGCATCTCCAATACGTCTGCTTTCGTTTCCAGAGATCTTGACGGACTCTCTGGGTCAACCCCATCCTCTGGTGCTTCAGGATCGACTGCCACTTATGGCATGGAAACTTTCCGGAGACGTTGGCAAGTGCCGGGAGTTTCGAAGGACACATTGTTTTTCCTATCTCAATCATGGGCCCCAGCTACTCACAAGCGATATGAATCTGCTTGGCGAAAGTGGGTTAGTTGGTGTACTCAACGGTAAGGGGATCCCATGGGCTCTGGAATCCATCTGATTGTTAATTTTCTGTCGGAACTGGCAAGTTCTGGACTGGCCTATAGGACGGTGAACAATTTCACATCGGCCATCTCAGCAGGTCACCCTCATGTGGATGGTAAACCAGTGGAGGAACATCCTCTGGTTTGTAAGGTGGTGAGGGGTATCAGGTTGGTAAATCCTCCTAAGCCAAGATATTCACATTTGTGGGATGTGGATGTACTGCTGCGTTTCCTCCGGAACTGGCCTGCGAATGAGGGTCTATCTCGTAAACAGTTATCAGCTAAGCTGACACTCTTGATATGTTTGATCTCATGTAGACGGGTGTCTGATGTAAGGGCGTTGGACTTAGCAGGTAGAGTGTTCACTCCTTCGGGAGTTTCATTTACGATTTTAAGAAGAACCAAAACCAATTCCAAATGTATTTCTTACCCTGCTTTTCCGCATCATAGTAAATTGTGTGTTGTTCAATGTTTGAAATGTTATGAGGACTGTACACGTGAATTCAGAAACGATGTTGCAGGACAATTGTTGATTTCCTTACAGAGACCCTTCCGCCCAGTCACTGCCGCAACTTTGGCCAGGTGGGTTACTTGGTTGTTGGATTTAGCAGGTATTGATACTTCGGCCTTTGGGGCTCACTCAGTGAGAGGGGCTCTGGCTTCTAAGGCCTTTGCTACAGGTTCTCGTTTAGAGGACATTATGACTGCGGCGGACTGGTCTTCCGATAATACTTTTAAAACGTTTTATCACAAACCGATTGTTGATGTTGCTACTCAGGTGGTGGAACAACTTTAAACTAGCATAATCAGAGCCTCCGTGGACTGCCATAGAATAAAAAAGTTTCTAGCTAACGCGCCAAGAATTTTCAATTCTATTAAGGACACGGAGGCGAGGATTATCCCACCCATGAAACTGTGTTTTTTGCACTTTGAGGTTTCTTGGACTTTGTCATATTGTTGATAATGATGTTTGTAATTCGTATTTATATTGGGTTTCATCCCGCCCGTTTTGTTGTGGACATACATTCAGTGAATGGTATATTACGACATATATTCTCGTTTCAGGGGAACAGAACAAGCCGGCATAAGGCGTTGTGACATCGACTCCGTTTCTGGAGATGAAGTTCCGTGTTCAAGTTTGGACTCGTCGATGAAGGAATCGTGGTCCAGTGTTCGACGATTAAGTTTGTGGACTCAGTTAAAAGTTTGATGCAAAGAAAGAGGATGTGATGTGCTCTTTACAGACTATATATGCCAATGGACTGATGGTGATTGGTGCATACTATGGAGGGGGTTGTACTTCCGGGGTATGCTAATGTTTAAAGTTTGTTTATTGGCTGCTGTATTTTTGCAGTAAAGCAAAGAGAAGCATAATCCTCGCCTCCGTGTCCTTAATAGAATTGAAAATTCTTGGCTCGTTAGCTAGAATTTTTTTTATTTGTTCTTAGGATTGCTAGTCAACTTGTAAAGCTAAATAAACACCGATCTTTTTTGTTACCCTTTTCATTAAAGAATATTATAATTCAATGATATAAACGTTATGATTGGAGAAAGTAATTAATGTAAAGCCTCCTTTTATATTATTAAAAGTGAAATTATTTTTATGTTAAACTCCTCCATCTCATTGATAAACGTGTACTACCAGTTTGTGGCTTTTGTGTTACAAATGATGGTTATTAAATGTTTTTGTCCTTAGGGTTATCTTATTACCTCACTGGTTTTCTACAGGCATGAGGCTGTCCAAAAATTAGGAAAATCACCTGCAGCCGATATTTTCCCTCCTTATTACTAAATACTTCAAACAGCATATATAGGAAAGTACTTTAAAACTTTCCCTATATTGCTATTGTTGGAAATGGCCCTTTTGCAGGGTTATCCCCAAACATTTTGCTTCTTCCTTCCTATTTTTTCCTGACCTGCTGTTGTTGGTTTTAGGACTCTGGGCACTTTACCACTGCTGATCAGTGCTAAAGTGCATATGCTCTCTGTGTAAATTGTGTTATGGATTGGTGTTTCCATGATTGGCATATTTGATTTACTTGTCAGTCCCTAGTAAAGTGCACAGAGTGTGCCAGGGCCTGTAAATCAAATGCTACTAGTGGGCCTGCAGCACTGATTGTGCCACCCACATGAGTAACCCTGAAAAGGTAACTCAGTGCTGCCATTGCAGAGTCTGCACACAGTTTGTAACTGCCATGTCGACTTGGCAAGTGTACCCACTTGCCAGGCCCTAACCTTCCCTTTTCTTACCGGTCAGTCAATCAATCAGAACATTTGTAAAGCGCACTACATACCCGTGAGGGTCTCAAGGCGCTGGGGGGGGGGGGGTGGAATGCTGCTACTGCTCGAAAAGCCAGGTCTTGAGGAGTCTTCTGAAGGTCAGCAGGTCTTGGGTCTGCCGTAGGGGGATGGGGAGGGTGTTCAAGGTCTTGGCGGCGAGGTGGGAGAACGATCTGCCGCCGGAGGTCGTTCTTCGAATGCGGGGGACTGTGGCGAGGGCGAGGTCGGCGGAGCGAAGCTGGCGGTTGGGGGTGTAGAAGCTGAGTCCTCCGTTGAGGTATGCTGGTCCGGTGTTGTAGAGTGCCTTGTGCGCGTGGGTGAGGAGCTTCAAGGTGATCCTCTTGTTGATGGGGAGCCAGTGCAGGTCTCTCAGGTGGGGTGTGATGTGGCTGCGGCGAGGGATGTCGAGGATCAGGCGAGCAGAGGCGTTCAGAATGCGTTGAAGTCGTTTCAGGAGTTTGGCCGAGGCTCCTGCGTAGAGGGCGTTTCCGAAGTCCAACCTGCTGCTGACGAGGGCCTGGGTGACCGTTCTTCTCGTTTCGGTGGGGATCCACCTGTAGATCTTGCGGAGCATGCGGAGGGTGTTGAAGCAGGAGGATGAGACGGCGTTGACCTGCTTTGTCATGGAGAGGGTGGAGTCGAGGATGAACCCTAGGTTGCGTGCGTGGTCGGTGGGTGTTGGAGCTGTTCCCAGTGCGGACGGCCACCAGGAGTCGTCCCAGGCCGAGGGGTGGAACCGAGGATGAGGACTTCCGTCTTGTCTGAGTTTAGCTTCAGTCGGCTGTTCTTCATCCACTCGGCGACGGCTTTCATTCCTTCGTGGAGGTTGGTTTTGGCGGTGTGGGGGTCCTTGGTGAGGGAGAGGATCAGCTGGGTGTCATCGGCGTAGGAGATGATGTTGAGGTCATGCAGTCGGGCGACGTGGGCGAGCGGTGCTATGTAGATGTTAAACAGTGTTGGGCTGAGGGATGAGCCCTGGGGTACGCCGCAGATGATCTCGGTGGCTTCGGAGCGGAAAGGGGGTAGGCGGACGCTCTTGGTTCTGCCGGAGAGGAAGGAGGTGGTCCAGTCCAGGGCCTTCTCTTGGATCCCAGCGTCGTGGAGACGTGTGCGTAGGGTGCGGTGGCAGACCGTGTGGAAGGCGGCTGACAGGTCCAGGAGGATGAGGGCCGCGGTTTCTCCGTTGTCTAGCAGGGCCCTGATGTCATCGGTTGCAGCGATGAGGGCAGTTTCGGTGCTGTGGTTGCTGCGGAACCCGGACTGGGATGGGTCCAGGATGCTGTTCTCCTCGAGGTAGCGGGTCAGTTGTTTGTTGACGGTTTTCTCGATGACCTTCGCCGGGAACGGGAGCAGGGATATGGGCCGGAAGTTCTTGAGATCCTTGGGGTTGGCCTTGAGTTTTTTGAGTAAGGCGTTGATCTCGGCGTGCTTCCAGCTCTCCGGGAAGGTTGCAGTCTCGAAGGAGATGTTGATTGTTTTCCGGAGATGGGGTGCGATGGTGGTGCTGGCTTTGTTGAAGATGTGGTGTGGGCATGGGTCTGATGGAGATCCGGAGTGGATGGTGTTCATGATTTTGATGGTGTCGTCGTCGTTTATGTTGGTCCAGGAGAGCAGGGGGTTGGTGCGGATGGTGGTCATGAGGGCGGAGGTCTCAGTGGTTGTCGGGGCGGTCGTGGCGGTGAAGCTGTCGTGGATGTCTGCGATCTTGCGATGGAAGAAGGTGGCAAGGGAGACGCACAGGTCTTGCGAAGGAGGGATGTCGTTGGTGTTGTAGCTGGGGTTGGAGAGTTCCTTCACCATGTTGAAGAGTTCTTTGCTGTTGTGTGCGTTGTTGTCTAGGCGGTCTTTGAAGGAGGCCCGTTAGGCGGATCTGATGAGGTGATGGTGTCTGCGGGTGGGTTCTTGTGGGCTGCGTAGCTGTCCAGTGTTCGTTCACGGTGCCCCTAAGGTAGGCCCAAGGTACCCCTGTGGGCAGGGTGCAGTGTATGTGAAAGGTAGGACATGCCCTGGTGTGTGTGGCATGACCTGATAGTGAACTACTGTCAATTTCGTTTTTCACTATTGAAAGGCTATCTGGCCCATAGGAAAGCATGGGAGTTAATTTATAACATCTTATAAATATAACTTCCCATTGGGACCAGATAGGAAAATAAAGTTTAGTATGCCTGAACTCAGAATCTAAAGATGCATCTTTTACTAAAGGTGATTTTTACATTCTGTGTTTGAAAATACCACTTTTAGAAAGTAGGTATTTTCTTGCTTAGCCTTCCTGTGTGCCTCTGCTAGGATGTGTATTGGGGAGGTGCATTCTCTCAGACGGCCACTGGGGGGGGGGGGGTTGATGTGTGTCCTGCCTTTCCTAAATGAGTCAGGGCTGGGCTGCATTCAGAGAAGTGGGAGGAGTTGTCACTAGCACCTGAATAGGCCCAGTCTGCATTTAGAGTGGTGAGAGGAGATTTCCCTTGCACCTGAATAGGCCCTGTCTGCCTCGGACAATGCTGTCTCCACCTCCTGCCAGGAAGCTGCACCAGAGAGGACAGAAATGGTTTGGGCTTGGTACAGACCCTCTCTGCCTTCAGAGAACAAAGGATTTGGTGGTATAAATATTGGGGCCCAGACCCCAGAACTTTAGAACTCTTTTGGAACCAAGAAGACTGCCAAGAAGAAGAGCTGGAGAAGCTGTGAGGAGGGACTTCCACTTTGCTGTGTGCTTTTTCTGTGTGCTTTGCTGTGTTGGCCTGCAGTGGCTGCTTCTGTCTTGAGCAGTGAAAGGACTGGACTTGAACTTTCTGCAACTTCCTTTTTGTGAGTTTCTCCAAGGGCTTGGGGTAGAGCTTGCACCCTGTTCAAGAAGTCTCAGGAACAGTAAAGACTTCAAGTTCTTCTGCCATCAGCACTGGGGACTGTGTGTTTTGTGCTGCAACAGAAGAAAAGCAACCCGACGCCGTCTACAACGCCACTGCCGACTCCGTTTCCTGAAGGCACCGCAGAGGGCACCGCGACCCTGGTCTCACCGACGACGCCATCTGACGCCGCCACCGAGCCGCTGCTCGCACCGCGACCTGTGGGCACCGCACTCCGTACCGCCTCGCTTCACGCCGCCGCCGCTTCACGCCGACATCGACGCAGCTGCTTACACCGTGGTTCGAGGGCACCTCTAGTAAAGTTACACGACACACCGCCCTCATCCCGCACCGCAGCCTTGGCCTGCCGGCGCCATCGACTCCAGTTCGTCAGCCGACGACAGCGTTTCAGCAACGACGATGCCGCTGCTTGCACCGTGACCTGCCAGCACCGCGACGAGCACTGCATCACTTCGCACTGCAACCCTGGTCTCACCGACAACGCCATCTGACGCTGCCATTGAGCCGCAGCTCGCACCGCGACCTGAGGGCATCGTACGCCGCACCGCTGCACTTCGCCCCGCAGCACCCAACGCCAGCGCTCCTGACTTCAACCGCAAGGATTTCGATCTGCAACGCGTGTGACTTTGAGGGCCCGACGACTCCTGCACCGACCTCCAGAACCGACACCTGCGGACGTCGTGCTTTCGGAAGCTCAACGAGATGTCGCCGACGCCCTGCATTTCTAAAGGTACTGTTTTGCAGGTCTCTCCGACACCGTAGCTGGCCCACGACGCCGCAGTCAGCCAGAACTGTTTGGATTTGTTTGTTCATGACGCTGTGATAGCCCTGGGCGGAGCTGTCAACTTCAAGGAACTTTATTTCAAGATTATTTTGGTAACTGAAGATTTCTAAGTACTGTATTGTGGATTTTTATCGTTTTTGGTCTTGTCTTAAGTATATAAAAATATTAGATATTTTTCTAAACTGGTGTGGTGTCCCTTTGTAGTGCTTACACTGTATTACTGTTGGTTATGTGCAAATGCTTTACACATTGCCTCTAAGATAAGCCTGACTGCTCGTGCCAAGCTACCAAGGGGGTGAGCAGGGGTTATTTTAGGAGTGTAACTCCCTTATCCTGACTAGATGGAAGGGTCCCTACTTGGACAAGGTGCAAACCATTGCCAACTAGAGACCCCCATTTCTAACAGCTATATACTCCAAACAGCAAATGTAAGAAGAAAGTGCAGTGCCTCCCCCAGCCCTGAAGCATGCAAATGAAATACGTCACACAGAATCTGCAGTCAAATACTTCTTTATTCCTCAGCATACACTCACACACTGCACATTATCTCATGCTCAACATTAACCACACCATAACAACTCCCCACATATGACGTAGTTCCTGTTCAGAGCCCCCCCCCAGAACCACGAGGGTCCTAGTGTGTATAACATCAATATGCTACAGAAAGTACTGTAAAACATGCTCTAGAACTGTCCTAGTGACCCCATACATGCCAATAGACCAGGGTCATTGAGGCAGTCGCCGATGTCCTGGGTTGTTTTCACACCTCTTAATGGACATCAGCTGCTTACAGCCTCCAAAAATGAGCTGGAAATCTACTGTTTGCAGTGGTTTTCAGCTTGCCTTGCCTGCCACAGTGTGATTTCAGCCCCTCACTGGGTGACCGTGTGAAGGGAGCCATAATCGTGTGTTTCACATTGTGGCATCGCGTGAGTTAGCAGGTCTGCGTACATGTCAACATTCATACATACCAACATTTTAAAACAGGAAAGTGTGAGATTTAAAAGAAAAATCGGGGGAATGTATTTTCCCCATTGACTTCTATTGAAGCAGAGGCAATTTTAGGCGTGAGACTGGTAAAATAAAGCCATTTTTGACTTTAAAAAATTGGGAGTCTCCCACTTGAACCCGTTCTGTTGGCATGTAGGCAACATTTTAGAACAGGAAAGTGGGAGATTTGAAAAAAATCGGGGGAATGGATTTTCCTCATTGATTTTTGTTGAAGCAGAGGCAATCCTACGCGGGAGACAGCTAAAATAAAGATATTTTTGGCTTCACAAATAGGGAGTCTCCCGTCTAAATCGAGTCTATTGACATGTATGCAATACCATCTTGGGGGAAGTCTCTTACAGACCCAGTTATTTGATCAGAAGCAATGCTATATTGCTACCACACTACATTTATCAGTTATTTGTCCAACTTAGCAAGGGTTCGGTATTGTTTCATTCATTTGACATTTATTTTATTTGTTAAATTATTTTCCTTTCCTGTGTTGATACTTGTGTCAGAGGTTTGGGTGACTTAAGTTACTGTGATGCCATCAATATACTAAATCATTCTTACTCCTAAGAATTTTCAAAACTTGAGAGCTCTGTCATCTAGTGCAATAATTCTAATTACAAGTGTTGCCCAATGGGTATATCATGCAAATTTTAGTGCTATCGCCACCAAAAGCTGTATTTTCCTGTATTTACCCGGCATATATATTAGCAGGGATGACCTGCCAAAATATATGTCTTGAAAATTGCAGGATACAGAGTTTATCACACCAGGTAATTAGCAGATGCAGTAAACTCTGAACAGTTTATAATTCTGATCCCTGCACAAGCCTGTGTTCGCCAGAATTATCCAGCTCACCTGTATTTATGGCTTTGCTATTGTTTCAATGGAAGCAAAGGAAGATGGCAATTCTCAGAATGAATTAGGTCAGGCGTATTCAACCTTTTCAATCGTGAGACCTACTTCTGATCAATGAAAACCACCCTGAGCTACTGCCTACCATGTGGATTACATGAAGGTACATAAAGGGATGGAGGAAGAAAAGAATGGAGGAAACGGGAAGGAGTGGAACCAAGCAATAAAAGGAGAGGAAGGAAGGACAGAAGGAAGAGCAGAAATAAAACAAATAAGGTGAGAAAGGAGGGAACAGTGGAATGAAAAAAAGAAAAATAGGGACACAGGAGGCAAGAAGATACATAGCAAAAAGGAAGGATAGAAAGAAAGAATGGATGGAGTAAAGACAAAGAAAGAAGGAAAGGATGTACAAAGGAGAGAAGAAAGGAACAGAGAAGATAATGAAACAAAAAAAAGGAACAAAAGAGGAGGAAGAAAAGAGAGGAGATAAAGAAAGAAATGAAGAAGAGACGAGAATGAAAGGAAAGAAGGAATAGTGCAAAGGAGAAAATGAAAAAAGCACCAATGATGACAAGGGGAAAAGAAAAGGAAAGAAGGGGAGACAACAACAACGAAATGAAATAAGGAGAGAATGAAAGAAGGCATGAATGCGATGACAGATAGACTCAAAGACAGGAAAGAAGAAGAAGTAAAGGAAGTATGAAATGCAAAAGAGAAAGAAAAGGAGAACGTGAGAAAGCAAGAAAGAAACAAAGCAGAGAAAGAAAACAAGAAAAGAACAAGGGAAAGACAGAAAAGAGAATAAAAAAGGAGAGAGAAAAGGGAAAGAAAGAAGCGGAGAAGAGAAAAAGAGAAAAGGAAAGAAAGAGAGAAAATAGGGAAGAGAGACGAAAGAAGAAAAAAATAGAATTAGGGATACTCTGTAATACCTCTCTGTATGTAGTCTTTGAAAATCACCTTGAAAATGTATTGCTTCCAAGAGATTTGCAAACAATAAGCGCTTAAGCATTTATTTGTTTTCAGGCATTTTAACAGACAGCAGCTGCACACTTGTTTATTTAGTAAGAGGGTGGGCTGAATGCTGCTCCTGCACCCTCAGTTTGGCCTCGCAGAACTGGATTCACAATGTTTTTAAGAGCAAAACTGGCAGATAGTCAGGCACCTGAATACTTCAGAAATTCAGGCAGCAAGCAACTCAACAAAGCCTACTGGTAGCTCACAATCAACTTTTTGCTTTCTGTGATGATTCTTAAATTTGAATAAACCTTTATATTTTTGACGTTGAATCTTGTCTTATGAAGATTTCTTTTATTTGCACAAGGACCGTTGTTTTATGAGACTCACTCGGCCACGGTCCTGTATCTCAACCCTTTTAATTTATTAGTTAAAATCGTTGACAGAATTTTGGTGGAGTAACACAGGTGATTGTGCCAAATAATTTTCATAATTAATTAACTTACATAACTGACTCTAAGGATGGGTTGCTGCTGGTCATTGATGTCATTTAGGAATAGTCAGGTGTTGTAGCTGTGACCTCTAGCTTGCTCCCTGCTACTCTGCCTCAGAGGGGGCAAAGGTTTCCTCGACAGATGGTGTTGGCATTTAAAAATAAGATGAAGATTTAGATTTTAAAATCTAATCACAAAAGACAAAAGTTAAAATGTTTCCAGTGCTCACTTCAGGGGATCTACTTCTAGATTTAAGATATACTGTGAGTAATGAGTTTTACAGGAAAATAAATTGTGTTGATTAAAAGTGCAGAGCCAATGCAGATCACTGTAAAACCGAATGCAGTGTATCCCCATATTCCTCAATGCAGGTTTACTCGTGAAGCAGAAGGGGGTATTTCACCAGTCATTGACAAAATTATTGAAAAGGTCATTTTATAAGATGTGCTAGCCTGTCCCTTTAACTCTCCAATCATGAGAATAAAGAAACTGAGTGGAAAATGGCGCATAGTACAAGACCTGCACAACATTAATGATACAGTGATCCAATGTAGTCTAATTGTACCTAATCCTGCAGGAATTTTATTTCAGATTCTCACAGAAGCTGAAGGGTTTACTATCATAGATTTTTGTTAAGAATTTTTGTCATTTCCTCTTCATGCGGATAGTATTTTTTGCATTCAGATTCCAAACTAGAGTTCTTGTTTGGTGTAGTCCTTCAATTTCCTCAAAAAGATTTGGAAAGTTTAAATTTGCCCTGTGATTCAGAACTGGTACATTACATCGATGATCTAATAATAGCAGCCTCAACAAGAGAAGGCTGTACACTTGATGCAATTGCTCTACTAAATCATTTGGCTGGAAATGGACATAAAGTATCCTCTGCGAAGTTGCAATACTGCCAAAAGGAAGTCATTTATTTGGGACATTAAATTGAAAAGGGAGTGAGGAAGGTGTCCAAAGAATGCATTTTTACCATTTTGAGAATTAACCCACCAGTTACATAGAGAGAAGTGAGAATGTTTTGGGAGTAGTTTACTGTGGTTAGTGGATTCCAAACATTTCCCTGATTGCTAAGACTCTTAAGATTGATCCACATTTATGTGAGGGACTGGTGGTCTGTGACGATGAATGCATGCAAGCCTTCCTAGAGGTCCGACACAGTTTGTCTAGGGCACATGCTCTAGGAATGCCTAATATGAGAGATATATTTATTTATTCTGTCATGAAAGAGAAGGGAGCGCACTTTCTGTTTTGACCCAGCAGCATGGAACAACAAAACGCCCCATTCAATATTTTTCTGGAACACTGTATCCAGTAGCTACTGCTCTGCCTGGTTGCATGAAAAATATAGTGGCAACTTTTTTGACAGCGGTCCCGAGTGAGTGAGGCAATTGTGATGGGGAGCATACTCATTGTGTTTGTTCCAGATTCAGTAGAGACATTGCTAACTCACACCAACACTCAGCATCTCACAAATAGTTGCTTAATCAAATATGAACAGATAATCTTGGCAGCGGAGAATATGTCAATCCAACACTATAACACCATGAATTCGCCCACACTCTTGCCTTTGCCAAAGGGGCATGGTGTGATGAAGGGGATGATGGTGATCATGGTTGTATTGATGTGACAGAGTTGTGCACCAAACCAATACCAGATATTTAAGATGTAACTCTCGAGTAAGCCGATTTTATTTAATTTGTGGCTGGTTCTTGCTTGAAAGACCATTATGGAACTCTTCAAGCGGCGTACACAGTTTGCTCAGTGACACATATTGTGGAGACATTGCACTTGTGTAATCTGACCTCAGCACAAGAGCAGAATTGATTGTGATGCATGCTGTGTGGTCAATGAATTGAATGTTATATTTTACATGAATAGTCAATATGGTGTTGGAGTGGTTCATGACTTTGGGCAGTTGTGGTCAGAAAGGGGTTTTATGACATCGTCTGGAACTCTCATTAGAAATGGACCGCACATACTAGATTTGCTTACTGTGTTAAAAATGCCAAAGAAAATTGCTGTTGTAAAATGAGCTGCATACAAGACTGGAGATGATATGGTTTCAATGGTCAACAACTTTGCAGATGAAGTTTCTGAAACAGAAGTGGAAAATATGGGCAGACCTGTGAGAAGTTGGCCTGGTATATGCTGTCCACTAATTATAGTGGGCACCTTGCACCAGTCCAAACAACCCCTTATTGGAGATAGGTTAAAGACAACCTTATTGAAAGCTATCCTAGTGGTAGCTATGGAGAGCAGCCTTCAGGCTAAGTCTTGAAGGAATGTAAAGCAGC
Source organism: Calotriton arnoldi (assembly GCA_963921515.1). NCBI lineage: Eukaryota > Metazoa > Chordata > Amphibia > Caudata > Salamandridae > Calotriton > Calotriton arnoldi. Next base: position 122,115 of record CAWUFW010014497.1, on the reverse strand, counting down.
TTGTTTTACCAGTCTATAATCTCTTGAGTGACCAAATGAAAGAGCACCACACCGGGTATATATTCAAAATATATGTATTTATTGCTAAACACACCCCTCTAGTCTCTTTATGAGGCTAGAGTTCGAAGTACATAAGTTAGAAGTTATTTAAACACAGTAAAAGCACAAATACACGTTTGGGCCCTAGGGGCGTACCAAACCATATACCAATAAAGTGGTATAAGAACCACGACTGAACTAGACACTAGGCCTAGAGCCTCTAGAAGTGCTTGGACCACAAGGAACCACCCAAGGTAGCGACACAGGGGACCCACGGGAGACGCTTGCAGTGTAAATACACAACCGCGATACGCCGTTGACTTCTATGGAGAAAGTCGTGAAGGGACACTTTAAAGAGGACTTGGACCAAACCCTTTGAGATCTAGGACTTTGAAGAGCCTCTACCCACGGGATCACCGGAGTACTCGTGTTACCTCACCCAGGGAAGTCGGGTGCATAGGTGCCTTTCGGGGTCGGGTTTCGTCTTCGATTTGAATGGCGATCTGCTGCAAAGTGCTGCTGGCGACCAAGTGAAAAGTGTCCGGGTGGATCCAAGAGTGGATCGGAGTTCTGAAGAACCTGAAAGCAGAGGGGACAGAGTCTGGGTCACTAGCCAGTCACCAGGAAGGCGATGGACAGATGCCCACCGATGTTGAGTGCTTCAGGTGCGTTGACGGTCGTCGTGACTCTTCAGCCACGAGGTCCAGGAGGCGTTGTCGGTGACCAGGAGCAGGATTCGGGCTGGTACACGATGTCTGTCGAGTGCTGAGGTATCGGCGACCGGATTGGACCCAACAAGCCTTGGCAACGGCAAGTCTCGATGCAGAGGAAGATCGTCGATGGTGCAGACCAGCAAGGTCTGAGGAACTCACCCAGCGAGGGTAAGTGAGGGCAGGCCTGGACCAACCAGGATGCCCAAGAAGAAAAGGATTGGCCTTCGTGAAGGGCTACTAGCCAACGGGCTAGCGACTGCAAAGGAGCCTCGAGACATCGCACGTGGATCTGGCTTACAGGACACTCGTGGAGTGGGGGCCAGTGATCTTCGGTGCAGTTGGTGCTGGAGGCTAGGGCTACTTGGAGCCCAAAGCACGACTTCTTGGGAGACCCAGAAGAGGATGCACTTGCAAATGTGCTCGGTGTCCAGGGGTCACGGTCTCAAGTCACCCACGATAGCCACGGGCCTCAGCTTTGCTGGGGACTCAGGGTAGCCTCGGGGAAGTCTGAGAATCCAGCTCTGGTGATGCGATGACTTCAGCGTCCGACGGGAGCTTCAGAAATGCGAACCGGACTGATGCTTCTTTGGTGCCTGCCAAGCAGGGGAGTCACTCCTTGACCCCAAGGGAGATTCTTCTGTCCTCTAATCGTGAGTAGAGCGTCGAAGGTCCAGGATTCAGTTTCAGAGTTTCGTCCAGGGATAATCTAAAGTCCTAAGGACTGGGTTCCTATACTTATACTAAGGATAGGGGTTGGACTACTCTGTGGCCCCACCTATGGGTGGGTCAGGGCGGAGGGGTGGCTACACCCCTTTCCCTTTGTCCAGTTCGCGCCAAAGCAGGGGCTGCAAGCCCCTGATCCGGTTTGAACTGGGGTATGCACAGGGACACCAAATGTGCCCCCAGTGCAGGACTTCAAAGCACCCGAAAGTGCTCCCGCCCAGCCCCAATACACATTATCCTGTCTGGGGAGGTGGTCACACCTCCCTGGGACAGGAAACCTATTGTCCAGGCCTCCCCTGCCGGAGATTCGTCCAGCAGCAGGAGGCCAGACTCGTGTCTGTGGCAGCAGCATCCATTTTGTGATGCCAGGGCTTTGGAAAGAAGTTCCCGGGCTAGCCAGAGTTAACATGTCTTTCCCTCTAGAAGGGTGGAATGCTACCCCCGCCGCCAGGATTGGCGGGGGGTAGTATTCCAAGATGTTTGACACCAAACACGACATGTTTAGGTGCAGCCATTCCAAAGTTAGCATTTAACGCAAGGTTATAATGCGCTTAAGAGTATATGGTCAGGCTGCACTACAAACAGCATCAGAGAAGGGTCTCCGAACGCTGCAGAGGGGCCCTGCTCATGCAGGGGCACCCTCTCACATAGGAACCATGCACTCTGCTTTTAGGATTGATAAGGCCTGCCTTAGGAGTGACTTATAGGTTTATATGTGTGTATGTACTTAGTGATATAGGTAACCTATATCACAGTAAGGGGTGCACGCACCACCTTACCCAGGCTGCTGTAGCAGACCTGTGGTGTCAGTTTGGATGGCCTTCCAGGGGTGGCATAATACATGCTGCAGCCCCTGGCAGGCCTCTGAGGTACCTATGCCCTTGGTACATAGTATACCATATACTAGGGACTTATAAGGGCACTCCAGATTCCAATCAGTGATGTGCCTAAGGCACATGGAAACCTTTTACAGAGAAAGCAGATAGACTGGGGCCCTGAATAGCAGGATCCCAGTCCAACTAAGTCATAAACCAGCAAAACACCATAAAAAAAGTGGGGGCAACCATATAGTCAGATTCCACCTTCCTACATAACCCCCCAAACGAAAGGAGATAAGGCTAACCTTGGCCAGTTGAGCCTTCATTGACTAAGTGGTCATATAAGGAAGCACCTGCACTAGCATGGTTGCCCCCTGTCTTATGGTCCACTAAGCAATCCCTCACCCTAAGGGTATGAGAGGGTCTCCACCATGGGGAATCACTACCTGTGGTGTGCTTAGGTAAAGTACAAGGCTGGTGAGGTGTCTGAGTAGGGAAGTGAGGCCCTAGGAATGTTGGCCTCAGCTTCCTCAGATCACTGGTCACCATGTATGCCTGTCTTTCCATGACTGAGTTGCACTTTGCTCTAAGGGTTAACCTTTGGCTGCCTACAGCTGGGGGTTGGGTCCCTTTGGATGGACTACTGGAGGGACAGGGCAGGTTTGGAACCTTCAGGTCCCAGGTTTGCCCTTGCCTACCAGAGTCCTTCTGGGGAGGTCCCTACATAAAGGCATGGGGGATCCCTTAGTGTGTAGAGGAGTTTTCACCTGGCTAGGGCTACTAGACTGGGTGCCCCTAATCTGCTGATGGGGGGTTCCTCTGGACAGGGGGCCCTGGGGGTCCACTGACCTCCCTGACCTCTGCAGTCCTGGGCTGGCTGAGGCAGGGTAGAGAGGGGCAGGTTACCTGCTCCAGACTGGGTACCACCTTGGAAGGGTCCTCTGCCATCAGGGGTGTGGCCAGGCCAGGCCTGACTACCTCTGGGGCAGTTCCTTCACTAGGGGTAGGGTCAGTTCCCTGAGGAGGCTGACCCTTACCTACTGTCTGGAGGGAAGAAGACTTTTCTTCAACCCTTGTGCTCTCTTTTGGGGGAGAGTGGGCCATTCTTTCAGGCTCCATCTCTCCAAATTCTTGGGCTGGGGCTGTGGCCATCACAGCCCCACTAACCTTTACAGGGACGCCCAACATCCTAAGATGGGTTTGGTGTTCAACTTCAGCCCAGGCTGAAATTTCCAAATCATTGCCCATCAGGCAATCTACAGGTAAGGTAGGGGACACTGCCACTCTCTTTGGGCCTGTGACCCCCTCCCAGCTGAGATTGACTATGGCCATGGGGTGATCTGTTCTGACACCATCAATGTTGGTCACCTGGTACTTAAACTCAGGTAAAAACTGGTGAGGGGGACTAGTTTCCCTGCCACCATGGTGACACTAGCCCCTGTGTCCCTGAATGCCACAGCTTTCTGACCATTAATTATTGGCTCCAATCTGTACCTGCCCAACGCTGTGGGACCCATGGTAAAGGTGGCAAATCCTATACCACCATCAGAGTCAGAGGAGTCTGTTGAGGGGTCCCTGTCTAAACTAGGGCTCACCTCTGTTCCTCTTGCAAAAGCACCCAACTTTTTGGGTGCACTACTCCCAACTGGAGGATTACTACTGGTAGTACCAGGAGGGGTGGTAGTAGTTGTGGGAGGAACATTTTCTTTATTGCCAATCCTGGGGCAACTGGGATCAGTTTTCCAGTGCCCAGGCCTTTTACAGACATGGCAAAATGGTTTCTTTTCAGGAGAGGAAGGAGTTTGGGACCCACCCCCAGAAGAGGAATTTTGGGGCCCTGTAGGGGACTTATCCTTAGATTTATCCCCACCTTTCTCTTGGGACTTAGTAGAATCTTTCTTCTGGTCACCACCCTGATTTCTAGTTTTTACTCTGGTTCTGACCCATTTGTCTGCCTTCTTTCCCAATTCTTGGGGAGAGGTCAGATCAGAGTCCACCAGATACTGGTGCAAAAGCTGGTTTTGACAATTATTAAGGATCTGCTCCCTCATAATCAAATTGTACAATCCTAAAAAGTCATGCACTTTGTTGCCATGTATCCAACCTTCCAGAGCCTTTGTAGCACAATCTACAAAATCAACCCAGTCTTGAGTCTGAGCTTTTGGGTGTCTCTGAACTTCAACCTATACTGTTCAGTGGTTAGGCCAAACCCATCTATCAGAGCACTCTTCAAGACTGTGTAATTGTCAGCATCCTCTTCTCTTACAGTGAGGAGCTTGTCTCTACCTTTGTCTGCAAAGGAGAGCCACAAGATTGCTGCCCACTGCCTCTGGGGGACCTTCTGAACTTTACAGGCCCTCTCCAGTGCAGTTATCCATTTGTGGATGTTATCCCCACTCTGGTAGGGAGGGACAATCTTGTTTAGGTTTCTATGGTCATAAGACCTTTCCCTATCTCTAGGGATATTGCTGCCACCATGGGACTCTAGTCTCAACTTTCTTCTCTCTCTAAAGAGATCTAGGGACTCCCTGTCTATGGCTAGTTGCTTCTTTTGAGTTCAAGCTGAGCTTCCTCATATAGAACCAGCCTCTTTCTTCTCTCATGAGAGGATTCCATCCTATGAGATGAGACAGAGCTCCCTATTGAGGTGCCAGAGTGGTTAGACTCCTGAGAAGAAGATCTAGACCTTCTGGGCACACTCACAATCCTTCCTGGGGGACAAAGGGGCATCATTCTGATCCTCCTCTTCATCTTCCTCAGGAGGGGTTGGATTATCCAGGTCAGGGCCATTGTCGCCCTCCTGGCCAGTTTCAGAGGGGGGCTGGGGGTACTGGTACCCCTGGTCCCATCCTCATCATCTGCCCCACCCTCAGCTCCTACCCCTTCAGTCCCCAAGGGCTTACTAAGGTCATAAGCCACCAACAACTCCTTGAGGTGTTGGGTGGTGGGGCTTTGGCCTGTCCTTATTTTTCTCAAGTTGCATAAAGCTCTCAATTCCAAGAATGGGAGTGTATCATACTTGGAGGGTGGAAGCTCAATGGCTTCCTGCAAGGATTCTTTGGATCCTGCCCTTAAAGACATTACTAGTGTGGTGTGGTGTATGCACTACCTACTCTAGTGTGGCCTACTAAACTCTCTTGAGTTGTAGAAAGGGTTGTGCTATCCCTTAACACACAACTCTAAGTTCAGTAGAACTTACTGTATTCTAAGCTTAAATTATATGTACCTTAGGTACCTTTAGTGGTTTTCAGTTGATCAATTCAATTGAGATTATCTGGTAAAACAATAGCAAGCTGGAATCCCACACGCTGCACACCAATGTGAGAAGTTGGCCTGGTATATGCTGTCCACTAATTATAGTGGGCACCTTGCACCAGTCCAAACAACCCCTTATTGGAGATAGGTTAAAGACAACCTTATTGAAAGCTATCCTAGTGGTAGCTATGGAGAGCAGCCTTCAGGCTAAGTCTTGAAGGAATGTAAAGCAGCTTGTTTTACCAGTCTATAATCTCTTGAGTGACCAAATGAAAGAGCACCACACCAGGTATATATTCAAAATATATGTATTTATTGCTAAAAACACCCCTCTAGTCTCTTTATGAGGCTAGAGTTCGAAGTACATAAGTTAGAAGTTATTTAAACACAGTAAAAGCACAAATACACGTTTGGGCCCTAGGGGCGTACCAAACCATATACCAATAAAGTGGTATAAGAACCACGACTGAACTAGACACTAGGCCTAGAGCCTCTAGAAGTGCTTGGACCACAAGGAACCACCCAAGGTAGCGACACAGGGGACCCACGGGAGACGCGTGCAGTGTAAATACACAACCGCGATACGCCGTTGACTTCTATGGAGAAAGTCGTGATCGGGAAATTAGAGAAAAGGGACACTTTAAAGAGGACTTGGACCAAACCCTTTGAGATCTAGGACTTTGAAGAGCCTCTACCCACGGGAGCACCGGAGTACTCGTGTTACCTCACCCAGGGAAGCCGGGTGCATAGGTGCCTTTCGGGGTCGGGTTTCGTCGTCGATTTGAATGGCGATCTGCTGCAAAGTGCTGCTGGCGACCAAGTGAAAAGTGTCCGGGTGGATCCAAGAGTGGATCGGAGTTCTGAAGAACCTGAAAGCAGAGGGGACAGAGTCTGGGTCACTAGCCAGTGACCAGGAAGGCGATGGACAGATGCCCACCGATGTCGAGTGCTTCAGGTGCGTTGACGGTCGTCTTGACTCTTCAGCCACGAGGTCCAGGAGGTGTTGTCGGCAACCAGGAGCAGGGTTCGGGCTGGTACATGATGTCTGTCGAGTGCTGAGGTGTCGGCGTCCGGATTGGACCCAACAAGCCTTGGCAACGGCAAGTCTCGATGCAGAGGAAGATCATCGATGGTGCAGACCAGCAAGGTCTGAGGAACTCACCCAGCGAGGGTAAGTGAGGGCAGGCCTGGAGCAAGCAGGATGCCCAAGAAGAAAAGGATTGGCCTTCGTGAAGGGCTACTAGCCAACGGGCTAGCGACCGCGAAGGAGCCTCGAGACGTCGCACGTGGATCTGGCTTACAGGACACTCGTGGAGTGGGGGCCAGTGATCTTCGGTGCAGTTGGTGCTGGAGGCTAGGGCTACTCGGAGCCCAAAGCACGACTTCTTGAGAGACCCAGAAGAGGATGCACTTGCAAATGTGCTCGGTGTCCAGGGGTCACGGTCTCAAGTCACCCACAATAGCCACGGGCCTCAGCTTTGCTGGGGACTCAGGGTAGCCTCGGGGAAGTCTGAGAATCCACCTCTGGTGATGCGATGACTTCGGCGTCCGACGGGAGCTTCAGAAATGCGAACCGGACAGATGCTTCTTTGGTGCCTGCCAAGCAGGGGAGTCACTCCTTGACCCCAAGGGAGATTCTTCTGTCCTCTAATCGTGAGTAGAGTGTCGAAGGTCCAGGATTCAGTTTCAGAGTTTCGTCCAGGGATAATCTAAAGTCCTAAGGACTGGGTTCCTATACTTATACTAAGGATAGGGGTTGGACTACTCTGTGGCCCCACCTATGGGTGGGTCAGGGCAGAGGGGTGGCTACACCCCTTTCCCTTTGTCCAGTTCGCGCCAAAGTAGGGGCTGCAAGCCCCTGATCCGGTTTGAACTGGGGTATGCACAGGGACACCAAATGTGCCCCCAGTGCAGGACTTCAAAGCACCCGAAAGTGCTCCCGCCCAGCCCCAATACACATTATCCTGTCTGGGGAGGTGGTCACACCTCCCTGGGACAGGAAACCTATTGTCCAGGCCTCCCCTTCCGGAGTTTCGTCCAGCAGCAGGAGGCCAGACTCGTGTCTGTGGCAGCAGCATCCATTTTGTGATGCCAGGGCTTTGGAAAGAAGTTACCGGGCTAGCCAGAGTTAACATGTCTTTCCCTCTAGAAGGGTGGAATGCTACCCCGTCGCCAGTATTGGTGGGGGGTAGTATTCCAAGATGTTTGACACCAAACATGACATGTTTAGGTGCAGCCATTCCAAAGTTAGCATTTAACGCGAGGTTATAATGCGCTTAAGAGTATATGGTCAGGCTGCACTACAAACAGCATCAGAGAAGGGTCTCCGAACGCTGCAGAGGGGCCCTGCTCATGCAGGGGCACCCTCTCACATAGGAACCATGCACTCTGCCTTTAGGATTGATAAGGCCTGCCTTAGGAGTGACTTATAGGTTTATATGTGTGTATGTACTTAGTGATATAGGTAACCTATATCACAGTAAGGGGTGCACGCACCACCTTACCCAGGCTGCTGTAGCAGACCTGTGGTGTCAGTTTGGATGGCCTTCCAGGGGTGGCATAATACATGCTGCAGCCCCTGGCAGGCCTCTGAGGTACCTATGCCCTTGGTACATAGTATACCATATACTAGGGACTTATAAGGGCACTCCAGATTCCAATCAGTGATGTGCCTAAGGCACATGGAAACCTTTTTACAGAGAAAGCAGATAGACTGGGGCCCTGAATAGCAGGATCCCAGTCCAACTAAGTCCTAAACCAGCAAAACACCATAAAAAAAAGTGGGGGCAACCATATAGTCAGATTCCACCTTCCTACAAGACCTTTTTCACTGTCAGCTCAAACAGTTCATCCATTTGAAGAATTGAAATATTTGCAGAGCGAGGTGTCAGAAATTGAAAGAAAGTTGGGAAAAAGTAGGACGTTATTAAGTAAAAAATTATTTGTGGAAGTTAATGGATGGGATGATTTCATTGCTAGATTCAATGCTAGTACAGATGGCAAGATACATGCATGGACCTACACATGTGGAACATGATGGAATACTAGCAACCTTAGAAAAGTGTTGATTTATTGATCATTTTAGGATGATTGTTGAGAATCTATGTCAGAGATGTATCATCTGTTAGCAGGTAAATGTTGGCAGAAAGACAAGAGTGACTATGAGTCACATGGGAAAATCAGAAGGTCTTTTTACAAGATTACAAATTGATCTTGTAGAGATACGTATTTGCAAAGGATTAAGGTATATTCTGTCTCTTTAATAGTTGGATGGAGGCATTACCCAACTATTCACTGCGGTGCACATACTGTTGGCAAGCTGTTATTGAGGGAGTTGATCCTTCGATTTAGCATGCTAACTTTTTTGGAATCAGATAGATGAACTCATTTGAGAAATGAGAGTAATTTGCATGACACTAAAAGTGAAGCAGAAGTTTCATTGTAGTTATCATCTTAAAGCATCAGGTGTTGTGGAGAGGGCTAGCAGTCTGATGAAAGCAGAATTGACAAAATTTTTGCCTCAATATTATTGAAATGGCCACATACCCTCTATCTGGTTCTACTAAAGGGTCGATTACAATCTTGTCCGGAAAGCATTCCGACCGAATCAGTTCTGGAATGCTTTCCGGACGACTCGGATCGGGGTAGTCCAACGGAGCGATTTGGATGCATCCGGATACGATTCGGTCGGACTCCCATTGACTTCAATCGGAGCCTGTGTTCCGAACGAGAACACAGGCTCCCATTGAAGAAAGGGGTGGCTGGGGAAAATAGTGCACCCTGTGGCGGGCACCCCATGGTGCCTGCCACACTGTGCATGGTTGGGAAGAGGGGACCCATGGGTACCCCCACGGGCCCGATTCGGAAGGCCCTGGGTGAAGGGGGGCCTGCTACGGGTCCTCAAGACAGATTCCGACAGCCGTTTCGTTGTGGGCAAACTGAATCGGAACGACTGTCCGAATCTGTCATCGTAATCGCTCGCTCGGATACCGTGTCCATAGAGCTGTACGAATCGGCTCCGAAAGGCTCGGCCTGTACGAATGTCTTTCGGAACCGATTCGGTCAGCCCTAACGGTTTCCGGGCATCGTAATCAGTCGTTCGGAACTGGGTACGATTTGGTCGGAAAAAGGGCTCCGTGTCGGATTCGCAAACCCAAATCCGATTCGGAGCCTTTCCGAACGGGATCATAATTGACCCCTAAGTATGAAAAGCAAACCCAATAAAAGCGCAGGCTTAATTTATCACAAGGTGCTGATGTTGCAGGCCATTAGGATTCCTGGTATTCTGTTAGCTGCTATTCTGAATATTACTGATGATCTGGTATTAGATTACTACAAAGTTTCGCTGATTTGGTATGCTCTGTCTCTCACCTGGTGAAACATGCTACATCATCAACAATTTAAGAGCCCTGCCACGACCTAGAGCCTGAACACTGTTTTTTTTTATTTTTAGTTTTATATAGCGCGAACTAGACCTGAGACATCGGGTATCAGAGCGCTTTACATGAGCACAAGTTTCATTACACAAGGAGACATTCATTTTGATTAAGTGATTTGCCCAGAATCACAGGATGTTCAGCATCATTGCCGAGACTCGAACCCGGTTCCCCAGCTTCGAGGTCAACCGCTCTAGCCGTAAGGCTACATCCTCTCCCCATCCTTGGGCTTGCAGAAGCATGTTTGGAAAATTTGTTTGGAGCCTTGGTGGAAAAGGCCATACCAAGTGATCTTGGTGACAAACACTGCTGTAAAGTCTGGAGGTTTGACGCATTAGATCCACAGATCTGACACAAAGAGAGTGAAGACTGCAGATGAAGATGTGGTGACACAAACCACTAACTCTCAGGGTCAAATTTGAGTTTTCTAACTAGATCCTGATGGGGGACAACAAGGAGTGCAAGAAGAAAAAACGCAAGAAAAAGAATAAGAATAGCAAAATCAAAAACTGGAAAATCAAATCTCAAAAACTAAAAACTCTGAAAACCCCAAGAGCAACTCTAGGTGTTCCAGTTGCAGGTCGTGCAAGTCAAGAAACAAGTGAATATGAAAAGGAGGAAAGTAGAGCAAAATGTGACTCAAGATGAACGCCTGATACAAGCTGATCGATCTAAATGTGTGAAAGAAATAAGGAAAGATTGGACAGTCTGAAGAGAATTGAAGCAATATCAGCTGAAGCAGTATCATATCTCAATAACAAAGATCTTAAAGAACCTGAAGTTAGAAGATCAATAAGAGCAGCAGTGCCAAACAAGAAAGGTGCATCTCCTAAACAGGCATATCTGACAAAGATTGAACCAGCTGAAAGAGAGATTGATCTTACAGGCTATATATTTATATTTTAAGAACCTCCATGAATTGAGAGTGAAGATGATCAATATTTAATTATTCCCTGATGAAATGATGAAACAGAATTTTTGAGTTTTTTTTTTTTATAATTCTTTTTATTAAACATACATCGGTTCCAATAAACATTGCAGAGGGTTAGCCAAATCATACATTACAGTCGGTACAGGAGGAAATACGTCGGATTTCTACATGGTAGAGGAATGTTACAGGGTGTGGGGGTCATTTTGTTCGTGACAATCAGGAGGCACACAGATCTCTCCCCGGTAGGTATTCCAGGGGTCCATATCCGGGACCATTTTTTGGGGCACCCTCTTGCTAGGTAGAATGTTTTCTCCCGAAACATGCACCAGTCAAGGTTCTTCTCCCATGCTGCCAGTGTGGGTGGTAGTGTGGCCCCCCATAGTTGAGCAATGTTGCGTTTTGCCAGCATGAACCCCAATGTGGCCCACCGTGTCTGATTTGTATTGAGATCTGTATGTTCCCACAGATTGAGGAGGCATCGTCTTGCCTCTGGGCGGAGGTGAACCTGTAGTACCGCATTAATAGTGTCATGGATCTTGAGCCAGAAGGATATGATATGTTCGCACTCCCAAATTATGTGTATGAATGTCCCCACGTGACCACATCGCCGCCTACAGTTCCCATTATCAGACCATCCCATGTGTACCAAACGGGGTCCTGTCATATAAATTCTGTGGAGGATTTTAAGCTGTACCAGCCTCAAACGTGCCGGGATAGCGACCTCTCTGGGGGAAGACACCGCCATCTGCCAGACCTCATCATCCACCTCCACCCCATCCTGCGTCCATTTCTCACGGAGTGATTGAAGGGGACTCTCCATGTTGTTAATTAACTTTTTGTAAATCAGGGAGATGGTTTTCTCGGGAAGGTGGCCGTCTAATATTCTGTCCTCCAGCGGAGAGGCCTCTGGAGGGAAAGTCCCCTTAGGCAGCGAAGATTGCAGTGAGTGCAGGACCTGCAGGTAGCGGAAATACTCGGTGGCTGCCAGATCGTAGTCCGCCTGGAGCGCGTCAAAGGATTTGACCCCTCCGGCCCCCTAAAGGTCCCCAATGTGTGAGATACCGATAAGGTCCCATCTGTCAAAACCCTTCGATTTCCATAAGTCGCCCAATCTTTCTGAGTCCCAAAGTGGAGTGGCTAATGTCAGCGTGTTTTTCCATCCCAGTGAGGCGATAACGTCATGCCAAATCTGGACAGAATGTTTGGTGGGGCCAGTCAAGGTGTATCGTCTGGGCCGTGAGTATAGCGCCCTGTTATAATTACCACCTGGGAGGAGCCATTTATCCATGGCGTATCCGGGATCGTCTGCACGGCCATACATGCCGTGGTTGATGGCTGCTAGGTTAGCCGCCCAGTAGTATTTCTTGATATCTGGGAGGCTAATACCACCGTCATACCAATTCAGTGTTAGTTTGGTCAGGGCGATTCGAGGTTTTCCATCCCACAACAGGTCTCTCTGTAGACCCTCAATTTCCTTGAAATATTTGGCGGGAACAGGATCCAGGGTGTTTTGCAAGGTGTATAGGAATCTAGGCAGGGACATCATTTTGAATAGGGCGGCTCTGCCCAGAAGGGAGAGGAGTAGCGACCTCCAGCTGGCAATATCGCTTTTAAGCTTACGAAGGGGGGAGAAGGTTTTGAGTATACCGGATTGCGGGATCTAGCGAAATGAAAATCCCCAGATATTTGAAGCCTGCCGTGTTGATTTGTATGGGGCAGTTCTTGGGAGGGACGGGTGGATCGCCCCACAGAGGAAACAAAAGCGACTTACTCCAGTTGATAGAGAATCCAGAGTATCGACCGAATACCGCCAGGATATCTAAGACCACTATAAGGGATTTCCTAGGAGAGGCCAGATAAAGCAACAGGTCGTCTGCGTAGAGGGAGATTCGGTCCTCCCAGCCGGGAGACCATTCTAATCCCTGTATCCTGGGATCCCTACGGATCCAGGCTGCCAAAGGCTCCAGGGCCAGGGCGAAGAGGAGAGGCGAAAGCGGGCAGCCCTGACGGGTTCCCCGACTCAGATGGAAGGTAGCTGATAACTTATTATTGACCACCACTTGGGCTAGGGGTTCGTTATACAGAAGTCGTACCCAGTTTATGTAGTTAGGGCCGAAACCCATTTTGGCCAATACTGCCGAAAGGTAAGGCCATTCAATAGTGTCGAATGCCATGGTTGCGTCCAGGGACGCGATCATTGCTGGCTCTTGGAGAGTATGTGCTCTAGCTACTACCCCATGGACTCGACGTAGATTCAGGGCCAGTGTTCCTATGCGGCATAAAGCCGGATTGATCTGGGTGTACTAAGGCACTAATGACCTTGACCAAGCGATTGGCCAGGAGCTTGGCGAGGATTTTTGGTTCGGCGTTTAGGAGGGAAATTGGCCGATAGGAACTGCAGTCTGTTCTGGGTTTCCCGTCTTTATGGATGGTAACTATGGTGGCTATCCTCTGTTCCCTGGGCAGCATTCCCGTCTCCAGTGATTCCTCAAACATAGCTTTTAAGTAGGGGGAGAGTTTATCGGGTCGCAGCTTATAGAGCTCGATGGGGAGTCCATTGGGGCCGAGAGCCTTCCCCGATTTTAACGAACGGATCGATTGCGCTATCTCGTCTGGGGTCAAGTCACTGTCCAGGAAGTCCCGATTTTCTAAGGAGAGGCGGGGGAGTTTGATGTCATGTAACAATTCCTGAGAGTCCTCCTCCGTATAGGGGGCCACTGTCGTATAGACCGTTTGGTAATGGCTGGCAAAGCTATTGACTATCTCCTGTGGATTCGTGACGGGTATGTCCCCTTTTACTCTAATCTCTGGCACCAGCCTGCTCGCCCACTCCCGTTTATCTAGCCATGCTACAAGCTTCCCTGCTTTGTCGCCCAGGTCATAGAGTCTACCCAGCCGCTCCCTCCCCAGGTTTTTGGCTTTGTCTGTGACTAAGGCCTTATAACTGTGCTGTTTCAGGCTCAGGAGGTGAAGCTTCTCTGGTGTCACCCCATACTCCAGGTCGCTCTCCAATCTATCGATTTCAGCCTCGATGTCCAAAACTTCTTTCTGTTTTTCTTTCTTCTCACCCGAGATCAGCGATAGCGCCTGTCCCCGGATGACAGTCTTAAATGCTTCCCATAGGGACTTGGATGAGGACACCGTCCCCTCATTATCTAAGAAATAATTATCCATGGCTTCAATAAGGGTTGTGCGGATTTTGGGATTGTGGAGGTACCAGGGATTGATTGGGGCTAGTCTTCCTACTTTGTTCTGATGGAGGACCATGCAGAGCCATATTGGTGAGTGATCGGAGATGCCTCTCGCGAGATGTTTGATTTCGTGTATGAGGAATGCTTGTGCGGCTGGCAGTAAACAGTAGTCTAGTCGGGAAAGGGTATGGTGTGCCCCGGAGTGAAAGGTGTGCTGTATCTGATCCGGATGGTAAGTTCTCCAACCATCGACTAGCCCCATAGCTTCTAGGAAGTCAGGTAGCCAGCGGGAAGCGGACCCCACCTCACGCGGGGGATGGCGGTCCAGGGTGCCCGAGACCACCGCATTGAAGTCCCCTCCGAGGACCACAAGGCCGTCTGGAATGGAGAGGAGGACCGTACCCAGGTCCGCAAAGGTGGTGCCCTGTAGGCCTGGCGGAACATAGATGGACATGAGAGAGATAAGACGGCCCTCCCAAGTTCCCGTAATACCAACGTATCTGCCCCGGTCGTCCGCCCATGTGGAACTTATAGCGAGGGGGAGTGTGTTTTTCATCATAATGCCCACCCTCTGGAGCCAGAAGTGAACCCCGCGTGTGCTACCATTTTGTATCCTCCCCTATGCATTGCCTTACACAGATTACCAACCAGGTGCGTCTCCTGGAGCAGGACAATATCTGGAGATCGCTGTTTCAGGTACTGGAGAACTATACTCCGCTTGATCTTGTCCCCAAGCCCGTTGACATTCCAACTTAATACCTTAATTGTCCCGTCCCCCATCACATCTGTCGTACAATTTGATGGACTCTGAAGTGCTAGGAGGAACAAAGTCGACACCCCTCTGTTGAAGAAACCATAATTAACACCGATGCAAAATTTCCAACAAATTATAAACAAAAATTCCCCACCCAACAACCCCCTCCCTGCTGCCCTGCACTCTGGGCGTAGAACTGCCCTTTTCAAACTTGCAGAGTGCCTGTCGCCCTAGCAAAAAACTAAAGGTAGAAAAAAATAGGGGTGTGGCTGTCCGTATCTCTGTCCCCTGTAAAAATTAAAGTCTGTAACCCCAAGGAAAAGTCACACCTCAAGGGTTGGAGTTTAAACAGTCACGAAGAAGTTCCCTCCAGGTCAACTGCGTAGTCGCCCAGTGCTTAACCCAGATCGGTTAAGGGCCAAAATGTCCCAGTGACATCCACTCTCCACCACCATGTCTCATCCGGTAGGGGACAGCGAAGTCTCCTCCCTGGGATGACTATCTGTTGGGCCCGGGATCTTCCTGCTTTCAATCCAGTCCGCGGCCTCTTCAGGGTGCTCGAAAAACCATGTCCGCCCCTCCGCCTCGACCCGCAAACGTGCCGGAAACAACATGGAGTACCTCAGGCCCCTCTCTTGAAGCTCCCTCTTCACCACAAGGAAGGTGCGCCTCATCTTTTGCACCCTCTGAGTGAAGTCTGGAAAGAAGGTGATGTCTGCGTTTTCATAGTGGAGTGGAGCTCCTGTCCTAGCATTTTGGAGAATTACATCCCTGTCCCGGAAGTTCAACACTCTCGCCAGCATAGGGCGCGGAGGGGCCCCGGGTTTCGGACGCCCCCGGTACCCTGTGAGCCCTCTCAATAACAAAAAATCGGCTGAGGCCCTTGGGTTGGAGGTGTTTTAGGATAAGGTCTTCCACGAAGAGGTCCGGAGATTGCCCCTCCGCCCGCTCCGGAACTCCCAGAATGCGTAGGTTGTTGCGGCGTAGGCGCCCTTCATAATCATCCAGTTTCATTTCCGTGAATTTACGGAAATTCTGTAGGTCCGAGATCTCCCCTGAAGCTGTGCGACGTCTCCCGTCAGGCTGGTCGTAGCGATTTCCACCTGTTTGACCTTTTCCTTAAATGTGGCTAGGTCTGCTCTTATTAGGTTCACGTCAATTGCGATAGTGTCCATTTTATGTTCAAGAGAGGTCTTGACGCTTGTGATGGCCTCCATGACGTCTTTGAGGGAGAGTTCTCGCTCCTCTTCTTCTGGGTCCCCCAGGGGTGTACCTCTGGATTGACGGCCCTGTAGCATGTCTTTGGGCATCGTGTATCGATCGAGTTTATTGGTCTGTGTTGGTTTAGACCCTCTCATTCCTGGGGGCTTGCTTTTCTCCATTGTGTCCGCTCCTCGCCGCACAAAGGGCTTGTGGTGGAATTAAACGAGGCGTCTATGACCCCGGTAGTCAGGAGGGTGCTGACTGGTAATGTGTCCGGCCAGTGGTCTAATGGTGTAGGCGGGGGAGGGGCCCACGACTGCAGGATCTTGGTATGTGGTCCACGCGCACCCAGATCACTTTATGGTCGGCAGCGCTGATTCAGGAGGCATCATATGTGGGAGCCAAGCGCCCGCTTCACCCTGCCAGCTATGGCGGAGGCTCACTGGTAATAGGCGCAGGGCCGGCCGGCACAAACACTCTCCCTGTCTCTTCGACTGGGTGGCTGGGCTGTGGCAATGAGTCCCCGGCGCCACCTCACAGCATGCCAGTGAGGGGGGGGGGAACAGGACCCGCAGCTGATTGCGGACATGTCAGCGAGGGGGGGGGGAGACAAGGTCCACCGATGATTTCACTCGGGGGCACCGCCCCAAGACACTCGGGCCCCCCGCCTCACCTCCAGGTCACGCCGCAGTGCTCCGGTCCTGCCTCGCGGAGCAATGGCGTCTCAGGCCTCCGAGTCGATCTTCGGGACGGTGAGGGCTGCTGCAGGTGCTTCTTGCCTGGACCGCCTGACGCTCACTCCGCCGATGCCGCCGCGGAGCGCGGGTGAATCTCAGGGCCCTTCGCCAGGCTCGTGGCTACGGCCGGGAAAGGTGGCTCCGCCCCCTCACTGCCGCGGCGTCACCGGCACTGTGCTCCCCGGTCTCAGCGCTGCGGATAGGCCCCACTTAGTTTGCTCTGGTTTCTCGGGGCACAAACGTTTGCTGGTTTCGGGGTCAGAAGGAATCCCCTCCGGTATACCTCCGGTGTCTTTTCTCCTCCTCGGGGGAAGCGGATCAGTGTGGTGGATAGGCGTGTGGGGACAGGGTTTACGGAGCTACAGCGTTAGGCGGCCATTACGCTTCGTTGCTTAGCCACGCCCCGAATTTTTGAGTTTTTAAGAAGAGATGTTTTTGTTTTTTGAATTTTTCATAAGTGTGGTGCAAAACTCCCCGTAGAATTAGAATTTTTGTTTTTGTCTATGCCTGCATTTTAAGAATTCTGCCCGTAACTAAATGCGGAATGATGAATTAAACAAAAGGGGGGAGAAAGAGGTCATGTTCGCTATGGACTAAGCCTCCTGTCTTACATGAATAACCAAAGAAAAGTCCACCTGTACTTCTAAAACTATTCTACTAGTGGTCTTGGTAGTATTTAAGGAAAACGATAAGTTTTCTTAAAATAACCCTCACCCACCAAAAAGTCCCTTGGTGGCATGCTTCATCGGGTTCTTCCCGCCCGGCTGCGGGATGGGGCGTGCTAAGACCGACGGAGACGTGGGAGCACTTGGTAAGGTGTGGGCTATAAAGTGATGTGAGAGTGGAAGGGTCAAAAACTTGTGAATTAAAAAAAACCTGGCTACGTTGAACCTAAGCTTTATTAAATCCTGTAGCTGGTATTGTTAAAAAGGGATGAGTGGGAGAAACACACTGTGATGGGTGTGTGTCTCCCGGTCTACATGTTTCTAGCCTATCCCCTAAGGCTTTTCTTCAGGACCAGACTAAATGATCCCTTGTACCACTCCTAAAAAACCTTATTGGTCTTCTTAATTAATATTAAGGTGAAGTAGAGATATTTTCATGCAAATACAATACCTAGTAGGTATATTTCTTGAATAAGATCTGGAAAGATAGGATGTTATGACATTAACTTGTCAATAAGGTTATATTGAGAAAACACATCAACTTGTGGAACAAAAGCGATATATTTTTCACTTGTGCACGACTAATCCTTGTCATCAAATTGTTAGTGTCGTGCTGACCTTTTAGAAAAACAAACAAAACAATACAAGACATGTAACATAAATCACACACTCTATGAGGTAGTTTTCTATATGCTAAAGGAGAAACTTGAGTAGCTGCTCCTTGTATATGTGCATCGATAGGCTGAACGTTTCTGACTGGTAGTGAGTAAATTCTCAATTTGCATAAATAGTGAGTTTGTGGCAAAATACGTTACGTATTCGTTCAACATACATGCTTTATGCCTAATTTTGGCCCCATGAGCTCTGCACGGGAGGGAAGGGGCGCTTGTAGTCACACACTGAAAGCGAAAAAAAGTTTCAAAATAATCGAGAAATTTGTTAGACTTTTAAAGAAATATTCATTGCAAATCCGATGGAGAAAGCTCGTTGTCAAGAGGATCGGCTATGCTGTACTCACATCATCAAAGTTGCACCCAAAGTTGATCATCAAAGTTGCACCCTCGCCCTGCATACTCTGCCTGCCCATGGCTCCGAAGAAGAATACGCAAGCAGAGACCGCCCTGTTAAATGTCAGGCGGTCTCATGCTCGCGTTCTCGTGTCTGCGGTAACTAGACCGCTAACTCAACCAAATAGGCGCCCGTTAATGGCACAACTTCCTGTGTTCTGTGTACATTTTCACTACGCCGGTTCGTGCCTGCTGGCCGGCGGGGGTTAACACTCATTGATCTGAGTGTTAAAAAGAAATTAATAAAAAATTAATAAAAACGGGCACTCTTTCAAAAGAGATTTAAGGCAATGATGGAATCATCATTTTTACCAAAAACATTGAAAATGGCCAGGCCGATCGTGCCTCAGTTGTGTTTACAAAAAAGAGGGGGGTTGCTAGTGCCTAGGTCTATACAAATTCCAGTTTCTACTGAGGTAGAGGGTGTACCTTCTGGCTGCAAACGATAAAACATATATTCCAAATAATCAAAATAAACAAAAGAGTGTCAGGAGGAGGAGGCTGATTGCTCTGAGGATGTCCCAAGGAAAAGTGCATGGAAAACAATGATGCTCGGGAGGTTTTACATGCTTTTTATTCCCTTATTCAAAAATGTTGGTATAAGGTAAATTGTTCAAAATTTGGAAAAATCAGTGGTGATCAATATAATTTGTACTGACGGGGGACCGCTTTTTAGCGCTATACACACTAGAGGTGTTTCTTCCTACTTAGGGGCTGATGTCGTTAGGAAGGCCCCTCTGTCTGAGCCAAGCAGTGACGGGTCGGAGTACCTTGGTGAAGCACCAAGGGGCAGACGATAGACCGAAAGGGAGGCTGCAAAACTGGTATAGTTTTCACTCCCAAGAGAATTGGAGAAACTTCTGGTGGGGTTCCCAGATAGGGATTGTCAGATAAGTGTCTTTTAGGTCCAGTCTCGTTAACCAGTCCCCTTTTCTTAAAATGTCCCTTAGGAGGTGTATCCCTTCCATTTTGAAGTGTTGGTAGACTACCCATTGATTTAAGTCTTTTAAGTTTATGACTGGCCTTTGTTCCTTGTTTTTCTTTTCTACCAGAAAGATATTGCTGAGGAAACCTAAGTGAGTGCCCTCGACAATCGCACCTTTCTTTAATAAGTCCCGTACCTCTTGAGAGACCAGAAGTTTGTCTTTGGTAGAGAAGATAATCTCTCGAGGATGTCTTGTTTGGAAGGGGAAATCGATGAAGTCTATTTTGTACCCTTCTACTGTATTCAGAACCCAAATATCTTTGGTTACCAAATTCCAATTCCCAGCGAATTGAAGTAGCCTCCCTCCCACCTTTGGAGGGGTATCTGAAAGGTCTCTCCAGGTTCCTACCTGATGAAAAGGAACGTTGTCTCCGCTCGCCTCTGACGGGACGTCCGCGGTTCCTCTGCCTCTGAGGGTAGAATTGTTGAGAGCCGCCGTAGTTATTACTAAATCTGCCGCCACGGGCCATGAAGGGTCTTGAAGTTGAGTTTCCTCGCCGGGGAAACGACCCCGTATTCTCCCGGCCCGGGTAAAAACCTGATCTTGAAATACTTTTTTGATCTCTTTTTGGGACTTTTGTATTGAACTAAAAGCACCAACGTACTAATCCATGTCTTTAATAAAATCCTCGCCAAAGAGAAAACCCTGTGAATTAGGGCCTCCATCATTCTTGGCTAGTTCGATTAGTTTGGGGTCGATCTTTTCTCCTCTCCGTAGAGATAGCAGTGTTAGCATTGCCGATAAGGCATATAGCCCTCTGGACCCACTCCCTGAGTTCTTTGGGGTCAACTGGGGAGTCTCCCAGATAGGCTGATTCAGCCATTTCAAAGATTTTAGTAAGGGGGCCTATGGTATCAAGAAGGCGGTCCTGACAGGATTTTAAGCCTTTATCCATGCCCTTCCTTGGATCTCTGGAGGTTTTGGCTATGAAGGCTACCACCTTGGGGTCCAATTCTGGGGTTGCAGCTACTTTATTTGGAATGGAGGGTCTCGGGCATTCAGAACGGAGTCTGGATCTAACCTCCTTTGGGATCTCTTTCCTCAACCAGAAGGAGAGGTAGTCCGCTACATGTTGGGAAGGGGTCCATTCTGGGGATAAGGGGTGCTTTATTAATAATGGGTCAAACATTAGATCTCCGAACGGGTCCAAGAGTCCCATGTTAGGATCTGAGGCCTTGGAAGCCTCTTCAGAGCTTCCCGTTCCCCTTGGTTGTGCCTCGTCCACATCTGTGTTAAAGCCAGAAGAGCAGGATAGGTCAATTTCTGGGTCAAAGCTGTCGTCACTATTAATATCAATAGGGAGCTCAGGGCCTTGTTCTTGCCCATATGGGGTGCCCGAGGCACCAGTCTTGTCACCGCCTTGAGAGCGTGAGAGAGGGGTGGAGGTTTTAGGTTTCTTTGAGTCCTTTCGCTCTTTGCCTCCAAGGGCCCTCTTCTTTGGAGCCTTAACTGCTCCTGCCTGTTGGCTGCTAGTGGAAGGGCGTGGGGAGGTCTTCTGAGACAAGGATTCTAATTTTTTATTTATTGTCTCGTCAATTGACCCAAGCACTTTCTCCAGAGCCTTGTTTACTAGCTCTTCCAATTTGCCTTCAATATTAATTTGAGGTGCAGACATTTTAATTAAATTAATATTTATGGGTTAAAGATAACAATTAGAATTAATTAGCAGTAGTAATTCACTCGAATTGGTGAAAAAGGCAAAGTATTAGAATACTAGAATCGCTTTAAAATCAATAGAAAAGGAAATGCTCGATACCGGGGAGAGGAGCGTTTGAACAGCTGATCGAAAGACAGTTGATTGAAACTGTCAAAAATATACACGGCACAGTTGTTTGGTCCCGATTACTTAAAATGGTGGGCTCATTGAATACAGAGAGTGAAGCCCAAACTTCCAAAATGGCCGCCACGCACGTAATAGCGTGCGTGGTTGGCCCCTAAGGTACCTTTTTTTTTTTTTATTAATACCTAATCCGGCCCGCCTCGAACGCGAGTAACGCGCCGAGGGGGCCGGGGGGAGTTCTTCGTAACGCGGGATGTTCTGAGGAAGGAGCGTCCCCGCGATTTGAGTTTAAATAAGGCCAGGTGTGCGGGGGCCGAGGCGGAAGGAGGTGCGGCGTCGGGGAAAAGATCGGTATGTGCGCGCGTGACAGCTCGTGTTAGGAAGTTTGGATTTGAGTGTATACGGTGAAGTTGAGAAGCCTAATCCGGTTCAAAGTAAAACCGGAGGGGGAAAAGGAGCGGTAAAAGTCCGAATATATTCAATGTGCATAAAGTTAAGTCTTAACAGGAGGGAATAGTACAGAAAAAAGTGGTACACATTTAAATGTGACTAAGCATTAGCCTTGAGACTGGTAGGTATAAGATAATAACATTAAATAAGTAGACATAAACGTCAATATATCCAAATATAACAAGTATATACAAGTATGACAAAATAATAAGGGCTATCAAGCGGTAGCTGGAGAGTAGTTCTTATCTTTCTGAGCAGCAGCAACAAAGAAGGAAGATGGCTATACCAATTTTGCAGTCTCCCTTTCGGACTATCGTCCGCTCCTTGGTGCTTCACCAAGGTACTACGCCCCATGACTACTTGGCTCAGGGAAAGGGGAGTGAGACTAATTATATATCTCGACGACATTCTCTTAATGGCCCAATCAAAAGAGACCGTTTCCCTTCATACAGATCTCGCAATACGTCTCCTAGAACATCTAGGATTTGTAATAAACAAGAAAAAATCTTGTACAATGCCAAGCCAACAGACACAATTCCTAGGCTTTATGGTAGATACTGTGAAAGCAGAACTGAAATTACCAGGAGAAAAAGTAAGGAAAGAACTAAGGAAGATACTCTTAAAGAAGACTTTCCCCCTAAGAATTCTAGCAAGGATCCTGTGTCTCCTATCGTCCACAATTCAAGCTATCTTCCCTGGGCCACTACACTATCGAGCACTACAAAGGCTAAAAGCAGGGGCTTTCAGATCAACACAATCCTATTACCAGATGGTCTCTCTAGACCAAGAATCAAGGAGGGAACTCCTTTGGTGGTTGAAGAACGCGGAGGCATGGAATGGCAGAGCCATTTTTGGGGAAGAACCAGACCTAATAATAGAATCGTATGCGAGTTTGGAAGGATGGGGAGCGAGATGTGGGAACTCCTCAACAGGGGGACGATGGACAGATCAAGAGAAGAAATTGCATATCAACTGCTTAGAATTACTTGCAGGTTAATTTGCAGTTCGCTGCTTCACCCACAAGTCAGTGAAATGCAGTGTAATGTTACGTATGGACAATGTGTCATCAGTTCGGTATGTGAACAAGCTGGGTGGACCACACTCCAAAGGTCTAACGGATCTGGCGAAGGGTTTCTGGGGATACTGCTTGAACAAAGGAATATCAGTAATAGCGGAACACATTCCTGGTTTGAGCAATGGCGTAGCGGACTGGTTCTCTGGGAATTTCAAGGACTTTAGCAACTGGAGGCTAGACAGAGAAATATTCCTGAATATCCAATCCAGATGGGGGCCCTTCAGGACAGACTTGTTTGCAGACCGGCTGAACACTCAACTGAAAGAATTCTTCAGTTGGAGACCGGATCCTCAAGCTCAGAGGGTAGATGCTTTCCTCCAAGATTGGAGAGGTTTAGCTCCCTATGCTTTCCCGCCATTTGCAATGCTACCTCGCCTATTCCTTCATGCTCGACGTTACAGAGAGAGTATGGTAGTGATAACTCCCCTTTGGAGATCACAAGCCTGGTTTCCAATCGCCCTGGAAATGAGAATAGACTTCCCAATTTTAATTCCTTCGTTCAGAAAAATACTCATAGGCCCAGAGGGAGATATCCACCCCCTTGTAGAGCAGGGTCTTCTGGTCCTGACAGCTTGGAAGATTTCAGGAGACAGTGGCGAATCCCAGGGCTTTCGACAGACTCTTTCAGACTGATATCCGAGTCATGGGCATCTGGAACAAGGAAAGCTTATCGGCTGGCATGGAACAAATGGGTTCGCTGGTGTTTTCAACGACATTTTGATCCCGTTTCAATTGATTTAGTTCATGTCGTCAACTATCTTTCAGAACTTTTTACATCAGGTCTGTCTTACAGAACCGTGAATGTCTATAGGTCAGCTATAGCTGCAGGCCACTCCTTAATCGATGGTGTCTCAGTGGGACAAAGCCTTTTATCAAAGAAGATTATGAGAAGTATGAGAGTACTAAATCCTCCAACTCCCAAATATACAGCCTTATGGGACGTAAGAAACATATTACGACTTATCTCCTCCTGGGGATATAACGCTAACCTCTCTCTCAAACGTATCTCTTATAAGCTTACTGTGTTACTTTGCTTGGTATCCTTCAGACGAACATCAGATGTTAAGGCTTTAGATGTTACTAGCAGGGCTTATCAGCCTGAGGGAGTTTGTTTTTACCTTAAGAAAAGGACCAAAACTATGTCGTCCTCTATCTTCTATCCTTTCTTTCCTCAGAATGAAAGTTTGTGTGTTGTCAAATGTCTTAAGGAATATGAAAACAGATCTGCAAGTCTGAGAGGAACTGAAACACAACTATTGATCTCCCACCTCCAACTGAAAAAGTTCACCATTTGAGCGTTCAATCTGTCCGCGAAGAGATCCGTCCCGAAGGGACCCCATTGGTCTTTGATCATCAAAAATATTTCCCTGTTTAATTTCCAATTGCTGGAGTTCCTGAAATTCCTGGAGAACCAGTCCGCTACACCATTGTTCAAACCAGGGATGTGTTCCGCCGTGACTGACAGTCCCTTGTTCAAGCAATAGTCTCAAAAAACCTTCGCTATTTTGGTCAGACCCTTCGAACGTGGTCCCCCCATCTTGTTGACGTATTTCACCGCAGAGACATTGTCCATGCGCAGCATTATACAGCATTTCAATGAATTCTGGGTGAAGCTTCGAACCGCAAAGGAACCTGCTAGAAGTTCCAGGCAGTTGATATGTAGCTTCTTCTCCTGGTGTGTCCACCGCCCTCCTGTGGAAGAGTCGCCACATGTGGCACCCCAACCCTCTCGACTCGCATCTGATTCTATTATCAAATCTGGGGTTTCCCCAAAGATGGCTTTGCCATTCCAGGCTTCTGCATTTTTCAGCCACCAAGATAGTTCTTTCCTCGAGTCTTCGTCTAAGGAAGTCATCTGAGTATAAGACAGAGTCGACTTCAGAGCTTTCGCTTTGAGTCTCTGGAGGGCCCTGTAGTGTAAAGGGCCTGGAAAGATCGCCTGAATGGTGGAGGAGAGGAGACCCAGGATCCTGGCTAAAAGTCTCAAGGGAAGACTTCCAGAGAAAGTATCTTTTGAGTTCCTTTCTGAGTTTCCTTATTTTTTCCCTTGGTAATTTCAATTCTGCCGACACCGTGTTCACTATGAAGCCCAGGAATTGAGTTTCCTGGGTTGGGGTAGTGCAAGATTTCTTTGTATTTATGATAAAGCCTAGATGTTCCAGAAGGCAGATAGTAAGGTCCGTGTGTTGACAAACTGTCGTTTTGGACTGAGCCATGATAAGGATATCGTCCAGATAAATTATTAGCCTTACACCCCTTTCTCTTAGCCACGCTACTACCGGACGTAAGACCTTGGTGAAGCACCAAGGGGCTGAGGATAGTCCGAATGGAAGACTGCAAAATTCCCAAAGTTTTCCCTCCCAGGTGAATTGGAGGAACTTCCTGTGTGGGGGCCAAATTGGGATGGTCAAGTATGCGTCCTTTAAGTCCAGGCGTGTTAGCCAGTCGCCTTTTCTCAAGACATCTCTCAGGAGGTGTATTCCCTCCATTTTGAAGTGGTGGTAGCATACCCACCCATTTAGACTTTTTAAGTTTATGACAGGTCTCTGTGTCTTGTCCTTCTTTTCTACCAAGAAGATATTGCTGATGAAACCTGTTTGTGAACTCTCTATTATAGCCCCTTTGGCGAGTAGATCCTTTACTTCTTGAGATACTAGTTTTTTCTGTTCTTGGGAAAAGATTATCTCGCGGGGTGTTTTTGATTGGAAGGGAATGTCTATAAATTCTATTTTGTAACCCTTGACGGTTTGCAAGACCCACGGGTCTTGAGTTACCAATGTCCAGTTCCCAGAGAAAAGGGCTAGTCTCCCTCCCACCTTTATAGGGGTATCTGAATGGTCTTTCAATACACCTACCTGTAGAGAATCCTCTGCTTCTTCTCTCGCCTCGAAATGTCTTCCCCTGTTGCGTTGCCTCTGTGGGTAGAAGGTTTGGTTCCCGTAGAAAGACGTCTGTTGGAACCTAGATCCTCGTCCCAAAAAGGGTCTTGAGGTAGATTGGCCATGGCCGGGGAACCGACCCCGCATTCTCCCGGCCCTTCCAAAAATGTTGTCTTGGAAGACTTTTTTAATTTCGCGCTGGGATTTTTGGATCGAGCTGAACGCCCCTACATATTTGGCCATATCACGGATAAAATCTTCTCCAAATAGGAGTCCTTGTGAGGTGGGTCCTGCCTCCTTGTTAGCTAATTCTATTAGCTTAGGATCTATTTTAAGGAGTATCCCCTTCCTGCGCTCATTTGATATGGCAGTGTTTGCATTGCCGAGGAGGCAGATGGATCTTTGGACCCACTCACGTAACTCCTTGGGATCAATAGGAGTACCATCAACATAGGCGTTTTCAGCCAGGACAAAAATTTTGGTTACGGGACCAATTATATCGAGCAGACGGTCTTGGCATGACCTTAGACCTTTGTCTATGCCTTTTCTTGGGTCCTTTGCACCCTTGGCTATAAAAGCGACGACCTTAGGGTCGAGTTCAGGCGTGTAAGTAATTTTGTCCGGAAGGGATGGGCGAGGGCATTCCGATCTCAATCTGGATCTTACTTCTTTCGGAATCTCCCTTCTTAGCCAGAAGCTAATATAATCTGCTACATGTTGGGACGGTAGCCATTCGGGAGATAGGGGATGTTTGATTAACAGAGGGTCAAACATATTGTCGCCGAAAGGGTCAGTGATACCCATTTTGGATCCTGAGGCCTTGCTTGCCTCTTCAGAAGTCCCCAAAGATTTGTCTGCTTGGACCTCAATGTCCGAGTCAAAGGGTGATGAACAGGAGAGATCTATCTCTGGTTCATCCTGTTCGTCACTATCAATGTGTATAGGGGGTTGTGGGCCTGTCCCCTGCCCTTTGATGCCCGAGGCATCGTTCTGGTCTCCTCCTGGAAAGCGAGATTGAGCCGTTTTGGTTGATTTCTTTGTCTTTTTGACAGTTAAGGTAGGGTGTTCTGTTGCGGCTCTTTTCTTTGGGGCCTTAACTGCCCCTTCTTTTCCGCCAAAGGTATGCGCACTGCTAGTAGAGGGCCATGCCCTTGAAAGCATTTCAAATTTTTTAATGGTTTCGTTAAAAGAGTCCATAGCTCTATCCATGGCCTTAGAAACCATTGATTCTAATTTTCCTTCTAGGTTGGTATCAGGATTAGAGGACATCATGGAGAAGGGATGTATAATTGTATCAAAGTATTAATAAGATTATATCCAATCTCCTACCTTCGCCTTTTTTTTTTTTTTGTGGTTAAATAAACGAGATAATATGCACCTCGAGGGTTAGAGAGGTGAAAGGGGGGTTAATCTACTTGAATAAGCAGGAAGGGCTGTTAAGTTTGAAGGAGGGGCGTATTGACGATAAATCTAGTCCTCGGAGTGTCAGGCGCGTCAAAACACGGTAACTGTCAAATGTTGACTGTAACCAAGGCAACCATGCACGTCTCTTACGTGCGCGGTCGTCCCTAAGGGCCTTTCCTTAAATGCTTGCCCCCTCCGCGGTACACAATTGAAGGTGCACCGCGGAGGGGAAAGAAGGGTTTATGGCGTCTCCGGGTCTCGTGGAGGGAGGCATCGCGTCGAAAAAGGTATCGCGCTTTGGGCAGCAAGCCCGTATGCCCTACAGTGCTTAGAGCGCTTGTGGGGAACGGGAGTGCGGCCGCATTGGGATTCGCATGTCTGTCGCGCTCCGAGCGTTGTCAGGCAACGAGAATGCGGTCGCGTCGTTTGAAGGACGCGAGTGAAGGGGAAATCAATTTATTTCATGCTAGGGCAATGTCGGGGGCAGAGCGAAGCCGGGAAGGGAGGGGTAGAAGCGTTAAAGGGTCAGTAAAACCCAAGAGAAAGCGTTAGGCGAGCTCAAGATGAAAGGAATTATGTTATAGTAATAGAGAGAAAAAGGCATTTTGTACCAATAAAGATAGAAACAATCGCATGATAGGGTCAATTGGACCCAGTAATGCGATAAGCAGTCAAAAGCAAGCAAACACACGCACTGAATAAGCACGATTGAAAGAGGGTACTTATCTGTGTGAGCAGCAGCAACAAAGAAGGAAGATGGCTGTGTACTCATGGACTATATACTATATCTAGAATGTTTCGAAGTTCTATATTCTCTTCATTGTTACTGCTGAGCTGTGGCAATAAAGGAGATTTGCATAATATTAGCCTCCGTGTCTTTAATAAAATCCAGATTTTCTGCCCAGCAGGCTGTGAAAAATCTAAATTGTGCCGCGCAATGGAGCCGGATTCCAAACGAGCAAGTACGATGCACGATTCGGACAGCCGTATCAACTCGGTCTCAGCGAGATGAAACGGCTGTGGGAATCGGACTTCGAGGGGCTGTAGCAGGCCCCCCTTCACCCAGGGCACTCCGAATCGGTCACAGGGGGTGCCCATGGGTCCCCTCGATCCAAGCATGCACAGTGTGGCGGGCACCTTGGGGTGCCCGACACAGGGTGTACGCTTTTCCTCACCCACCCCTTTTGGTATGGGAACCTGTGTACGCGTTCAGTATACAGGCTCCCATAGAGTTCAATGGGAGCCCAAGCGAACCGAGTCCGTCAGCATACGGATGCATCGTACTCGTTCGGTAAGACTCTCACCGTGCGATTCGAGTCGTACGGAGGGTTTTCCTAGCGAAATCGGAATCAGCCCCTTAATGTTAGCTTGTACAGAGTGGACGCTAGTCGTTAAAGAGCGTAGTCAATAGATTATGTCCAAAAACCACGTATAGATGTGCTTCAGGTTGCTAAGGCATAATCATAGGTTTAAACAAAATGGCTCTATGGTAGGCCATCGTTCAGTCCATTCGTATGAGTTCCCAGGTGGAAAACCCAGCGTTGTTCTTTTTTAAATAGTTGGGATTCCTTGGGGATTTGTTCTATAATAGTCCACTGCAGGTCCTGAACCGCATGTCTCTCCTCGATATAATGGGCAGACACTTTTGTTGTTGCCCTGTCACATCTCAGGTTGCTGTGATATTCACAAATGCGTGTTCTAACCATGCGTTTCGTCATACCGATGTTGTGGAGTTGACATGGACAAGTGATCATGTAAATTACATTTTTAAAGTTGCAATTTGTGAACCTGCGTTGTTCCCAATTGGTGTTATTGTTGAATGTAATACTCTTGCTCCTGGTGGTCAAATGGCAAACACTGCAGTTTCCGCATGGGTGGTGACCTGTGAGGGGGGAGTGGAATCCCTGTGATGTTTCCCCATCCTTGTTTTTGCGTGGCCTGGTGTGTCTTATCATGTCCCTTAAACTCCTACCCCTTTTGTGAGAGAACATTGGCTTAGGGAAATCCAACATTCCGCAGTTCAAAATTCGCCAGTGTCTGTTGATTATCTTGCTCACCTAACTAAATGCCATCATCTGAAGAAGACTTATTTATGTATCCAGTTGAAGATAGATTTGTATCTGCATATTTGTTGTGAATATATCTATATGACCTGCTATTTTTCTCATGCCTGCTTAATAAGAACATTTGAACTGTTCAAAATATTTTAGTCTCATTATTTTGTTTTTCCTGCTTACATCAACATTTCTGAAGGACTGTTTTACTAAATGCCTGCAATTATTTTAAACATTTTGGAGAATTTTTAAAACCTTGCACCTTGCTGTTGAGTTTGAGATTTTATTGAAAGACATTTTTATAGAAAAGAATATGGCTACATGTAAAAAAAGGTTTTGCTTGGGTTTGTAAAGAGTTTTTATGATTTTTTATTTATTAATATTCATTTGTATGTTAGTGAGTATTTATTTCCCTGTAGGAGGATCAGTGACATAATATTGTTGAGAACAATATCGATTCGCAAAAATATCAGAAAAAATATTGTTTACAGAAATATTGCCATCCTATACTTAATTAACAACTTCACAAATATCGATGACCAAAATATCTCTCTTAAGAATATCTATGATATTGAAACCATAAATATCGTAAACAAAAATGTCATTAGCTATAAATAAATATATAAAATGTCAAAAATAATGAAACACAACATATTGAGTATACCAAGATCGCAAAAAATAAAGCCAATATTGGAAAGTAATATAATAACTAATTTAATTAAAAAATCAAATTAATTCTACATAAGTCAATATATCATCTGACTGCATTATTATATTTTTATAGCAGTGAAATAAACTGTACACACATAAAATAATAATTAAACTACACTGCAAAACATTAAATAATTAACAAACAAAAATTACATTCATCGATTCATGCAATATAAAAAATGAACATTAAAAAAGTGAAATTAAACATAAATAATACATCCAAAATCACACCTAAAACCAGAAATATATATTTGGCTTTAAAACATAACCACTATTTAGCATCTGTCCTAAAAGGTAATAGCTGAAAAAAATTCAAACTAAATGAACATTGATCAATAAAAATAACCATGAAGCAAACTAACCAATGAGAAAAGAATATTCATTAAACAATGTAAAAGGAACAGAAAATTCCTACACCTCCCACTTCAAAGAGACTTAGGGCCTTATTACGACTGAATCCAGGTCAGGCGGGTGGTGCTGTGGCGGTCTAACGGTGGTGGGCTGTTAGGCTCATAGGAGAGCCTAACATGCAGCCCGCCAAAGTGACAGCGCCGCCAAAGTGACAGCGCCGACTGCACGTTTCTGTATGGTGTGGCATGCATGCCACACCTTGCAGGAACAGGGGTGCAATTACAGGGACGTACAACTCCCCACCCCCCACTCCCCCACATGCACCCCTAGGCCCAGATCCAGCAGGAGGACTTGTTTGGGCCCCCTTAGTTGCCTCTCCGCCACCCTTTTCATGGCAGGCTCACCACCATGAAAAGAACAGTGAGAAGGCAACTTGTAATATGCTCGGCAGTGACAGCAGCCACAAAGCCAGCATATTCATGCCAGTTGCAGACCACCATCCCAGCGGGATCCTTGATCCCGGCGGAGCCGGCGGTCTCATGGTGTTCCCACCCCAACACTCAGAATACGGCGGGCTGACCCACAGTGTGGCCGTGGTCAGACCGCTGCGGGCTGACCCGCAGTGTGGCCGTGGTCGGACCGCCACCATGAGTACAGTGGTCCTCGTAATAAGGCCTTAAAGCTGGAAGCAAAAAACACTCTGCCAAATTGCTCAGAGAAAACTAAAAAAGAAAAACCCACTCAAGAGTAAGTAAAACATTTTCTTCAACATAGTTTAAAGTAACGTATTTAAAAAACTTTAAAGTACCTAATCAAACTCTCTATTTTTATATATCTACCAAAGGTTCTACAGAAGAAGTATAAAACCATCTACAACCTACAAACCTAGCAAGAAAATCCAACAATGGAACACCTGGAAAAGTGTACATAAAAAGTAAGTTAAAATAAACCGCTTATAAATATTTAGCTACTCCTTAAAAGTATAACACAAAATTAAACGAAATACCTTCAACTCCTACAAACTACCCACAAATACATTTAAAATATAACTAATAGAACTTTTTCCTCCCCAACACATAATAAAGTACCTGATCCACATTAGAAGATATTTAACGGAAAACTGGAAAAAAAAAGAACTGCAATTGCAATAAACAATAAATAGGTAAGTATAAAATGCAAACTGTTAGACCTGGCACTGTTGGCGTGGGTCTCCCTTCCATTTTTTGCTGTTGCCTCATGTGTTTTTGCTGGTTATAGATGCTTTGGGCACTGTGCCACTGCTGTTCAGTGCCACAGTGCAAGTGCTCCCTATGTTAAATTGGTGTATGGATTAGTGATTCCATGATTGGTTGATTTGATTCACTGTCAGACCCTAATACAGTGCACTGGTTGTGCCCAGGGCTTGTGACTCAAATGCTGCTGGTGGGCTTGCAGCACTGGTTGTGCCACCCACAGAAGCAGCCTGTAAAAGTGTGTCTCAGGTCTGCCATTGCAGAGCCTGTGTGCAGTCTGGTACTGCCATGTCGACTTGGTAAGTGCACCCACTTACCAGTCCCCAAACCTTCCCTTTTCTTCATATCAGACACCCCTATGGTAGGCCCAAGGGCAGGGTGAATTGTAAGGATAAGGTAGGACATGCCCTGGTGTGTGTGGCATGTCCTAATAGTGAATTACAGCCATTTTCATTTTTCACTATTGCAAGGCTACCTGTTCCCCATAGGCCAGAATGGGTAGTTTGATTATTACACCTTATAATCCTAACTGACCCAGGGAACATGGTAGAAAAACGAATTTAGTATGCCTGAACTCAGAATGATGAAATACATCTTTTAGTGAAGTTGGTTTCAACACTCTGGGCCCGATTCTGATGCGGGTTGGAAAAGCTTCCCGACCGAGGGCCTGATTCTGATGCGGTTAGGAAGGCCTCCTAACGGCATTTGCTCCTTCCAAATCGGATCGGGAACGTGTCTTCCCGACCGAGGGCCCAATTCTGATGCGGTTAGGAACAAATGTTCCCATTGAAGTCAATGGGAGTTCAACCAAATCGTATCTGGAAGCATCCGGATGCATCCTACTCCGCCGGTCGGACTTTCCCGATCCGAGTGGGTCGGACACCATTTCCCAACCGATTCGGTCGGGAAGCTTTTCCAACCCGCATCAGAATCGGCCCCTATTTGTTTGAAAATACCACTTTTAGAAAGTGGGTATTTTCTTGCCTAACTATCCAAGCCTGCCTCTGCTAGGTTGTGTATTCCTTGTCTGGAGTTTGAGTGACAGGGGCTGGGGGATTCCAGGAGACAGGGTGAGTCAGCACAGGGCTGAATAGAGAGATCTGCATGGAGATGGGTGGGAGGAGTTGCACCTGGGACCTGAATAGGGCTGTGCCTTCCCTCCACAATGCTGGCTCCACCTCCTGTGGTGTGTCTGATGTCCCTGCCCTACACTGTGAAAGGAAAGAAGGAGTCTTGTCAACAAAGTGCTCCAGGACTGACCAGAACTGGTTTGGACTAGGCATAGGCCTCTCTGCCTTCAGAGAACAAAGAGAAACTGTGTATAAAAAGGGGGACCCAGACCCCAGAACTTTAGATCACTTTTGGGAAACAAGAAGAACCTTTGCTGAGGAGAGGAACCAGAGAGACTGAGGAGGAGACTATCCCTAAGCGTGAGGGATTGGCCTGCAGTGGTTGCCTGACTGCCAAAGAAAGGAGAAAGGAACTTTGTGTGTACTTTCATCAACTTGCAAAAGATCTCCAAGGGCTTGAGAGAAGAGCTTGCCTCCTGACCGAAGTCTCAGGGATACCAGACTTCACCCCTTCTGTTGCCTGCATCTAGAACTTGCTGTTCTGGTGCTACAGAAGGAATTTGCAACACCGACGCCGGCGAGCGACGTCGTCTCCTGCACCGAAGCCGTGAGCGCTGCTCCGACTTGCAACGTAGACCCGACGCCGGCCGCCGTGCCCCATCGACCCCAGCGAGCGACATCGCAAGCCTGCCATAGCCGTGAGTGCTGCTCCGACTTACGACGCCGGTCCGACGCCTGCTGCTGTGCCGCATCGACTCCGAAGCCGACATCATCGCAGAGCCGATCGTCGACGCGGGTGGTCAAGAATCCATCGACATCGTGACATCGTACGGAACCGTGGTTTCGGCGCCGTCGTGACGTCAACCGACGCCTCCCCTGCCTGCGCAAGCATCCAGGTCCCGACGCATCATCTCCCCCGAAGCAAGGAACCGACACCGCAACGCGCCAACGACGCTGCACCTCCCCGACGCCGTCAGCTGTCTTTGTCTTCGCTTTTCCAAGGTACTGTTCTTTGTGGGTCTGTTTTGACTCCGGGCCCAACGCCGCGCACCTCGCGGTCGGTGCCGTACTTTGGGATTTCTTTGACCTCGACGTCGTGATAACTCCAGTGGGGGTTATCTGTTGCTAAAGACTCCTTTTAAGTGAAGAAACCTATTTTTAAACCATTTCTACCATCTTGAAGAATTATTGTTGATTACAGTATTGTGGATTTTTGTCGTTTGTGGTCTTGTGTTAAATCTATATAAAAGATACTTATTTTTAATATACAACTGGTGTGGTGTCCATCTGTAGTGTTGTCACTGGATTACTGTATGTGTTCATAAATGCTTTACACACTGCCTCTGAGATAAGCCTCTCTGCTCGTGCCAAGCTACCAAGGGGGTGAGCAGGGGTTATTTTAGGAGTGTACCCCCTTACCCTGACTAGACGCAAGGGTCCCTATTTGGTCAAAGGTACCTACCGCTGCCAACTAGAGACCCCCAAATCTAACATTGGTGGTCAGCGGTGAGGATTCTGGACTTGCATTTGTGACTCATGTACAGTGATTGGTGAACACTACTAGTGAGGGCAGACCAAAACGCGACCACATACTTTTGGTAGATTGTTTTTTCTGGGATTTTCTATTTTTGCAAAGAACTGCCAAGTTTAACCACCATGGATACAGCAGCATCCATAGCATCTGTTGATTGTGATTGGGAAGAGGAGAGACTAGAATGCTACAATGTGAAACAGCTAAAGCACTTCTGCAGGAAATTTAAAGTTGCTATGACCGGTCTCACCAAGAAGGATGAGTTCCAAAAGGCGCTGAGGGCCTGGGTTCAAGCAAGGAATACCCCTGAGAATGAGGAAGGGGCTGAGAATGCAGATGAGCAGCTGGATGGGCCAGTGGGTCCACAGGGGAGGAGAGCAACCTCCCCAGTAGGTAGCAGTGTTTCTGCCAGAGGCCTGTCCCCAGAGGAGTTGGAGGACAGGAAGGAGTGTAGGATGCATGAGATGGAGCTGGCCAAGCTCAAGTTAAGTGGGCAGTTAGAATTTGAATTGCAAGCTAGGAAATTGGCCCTAAAGGAAAAGAAGATGCAACTGGAGCATGAGAAAAGTTTGAGGGAGTTGGAGTTGAAAGCTAGAAGCTTAGAGATTACTCCCTCTGGTGGCAGCACACCGTCCATGCCTGTTGAAGCTAGAGTGTATATTCCTAAAGATGTGGTGAGAGAGTTTTATAAGAATGATGACATTGGGCAGTGGTTTAAAGCCTATGAGGTAGCCATGTCTTCCCACCGGGTCCCTGAGAAGGATTGGGGAGCGGGGTTGTGGGGGCGGTTCCTTAGTGAGGGGCGGGATACACTGTTAGACTTGCCCTCTGAAGTCCATAATTCTTATAGCCACATGAAAGATGCATTGATGTCCAGGTATGGGTTGAATCCTGAATTGTATAGACAAAGATTTAGAAATTGCAAGAAGGTGGAGTCAGGTACCTGGGTGGAATATGTCACTTTCTTTTGCAGAGCATTGGATGGTTGGGTGAAGGGTAGCAAAGTGAATGATTTTGAGGGACTCTTTGATTTAATTGCATGGGAGCACTTGTCAAGTAATTGTTTTCCAGAGCTACGCCAGCACCTGATTGATAGCAGGCTGACTAACCCTAGGAAGCTAGCTTGCTGAGGAGGCGGACCGCTAGGTAAGCACCCGGGTCCACAAGGGTCACGTGGGAGACTCCGCCAAGAGTGGGCAGAGTCCCCAGCAGAAGAGTGGGGGGGACAAGGGTAAACAGAGGGAGTTCCAGAAAGGGCCCCAAAGTAATCCCCAAGGGAACCAAGGGAAGGGTTCCCAGCCTCCCCCTGAGAAGAAGCACGGGGCCCCGACAGGTAGGCCTGTTCCCAGGGGACCCCTGAGGTGCTACAAGTGTGGTGAAGTGGGTCATAAGTCGGTTGATCCCCAATGCCCACAGTTTGGAAAGACAGCACCCACTGGTGCCCCACCCCGGCAGATGGCGAGTGTAGGCCTGGGGGAGGAGAGGGGTGTCCAAGGTGGGTGGAGTCCCGCAGAGATGTCCCTTGTCTCTTTAGGAGACTGTGAGGTGGTCCCCAGGACCCAACTGCCTGATAACACTAAGAAGTACAGGCAGTGGGTGACCATCAATGGCCATAGAGTGGAGGCTCTTCGAGACACAGGGGCCAGTGTGACAGCTGTCAAGTGTCACCTGGTGTCTGAAGAGCAGGTTGTCCCCAATGCATTTTGCCCAGTTGTTGCCGCTGACAACACAGAGAACCACTGCAAGGTGGCTCAGGTTCCCTTTGACTGGGGGGGGGTGTCTCTGGTACTCTTCAAGTAGCTGTGAGGCCAGCCATGCCTGTTGACTGTTTGTTGGGGAACGTTTTGGAGAGCTTACCTTGGGCTAAGGTGGAGCGAAGTGCTCATTTGGAGATGTTGGGTCTGCCTGACTGGGCGTGTGTGACCACACGGTCCATGGCAGCCGGTAAGGGTGTTCAAGAGGACCTGGAGCCTGAGAGGGGGCCCAGGTGCCTGCCTTAAAGAGAAGAGGCAGGGGGCGCGGGAAACCGGCCCCCGAAGTTCCCACGGTCCAGGAGGAGGTAGACCCTGAGGGGGATGCCCTGGAGCCTACAGGGGAACAGGTAGCTGAACTGGGGGACCTGCCTGAGCTGACCCATTGGCAGCAGGAAGGAGGACCCCCCAGGGAAGAGTTCTGCAAGGAGCAGAAGGATGCCCTTCTCTTGTGGGTTTGCGGCAGCAGGCTGCAGACCAGGCAGCAGGTGATCAGTCTGGATCACATTGGATCTACTGGGAGAATGATCTCCTGTATGCTGAGCCTAAGGTTGCTGAGCCTGGGTCAGCCCGTGTGCTGGTGGTACCCCAGCGCTTCAGAGCCTTCCTACTGGGGCTGGCTCATGATGTGCCGTTAGCAGGACATTTGGGGCAGGACAAGACCTTTGAGAGGCTTGTCACCCACTTTTATTGGCCCCAAATGCGCAAGAGTTCAGACACTCATTGCAGGACCTGTCAGACTTGCCAGGCAAGTGGAAAGAGTGAGAGGAAGCAAAAGGCTCCTCTCCAGCCATTCCCTGTGGTCAGCACCCCCTTTGAACGGGTGGGGATTGACATTGTGGGGCCACTGGACCCCAAGACAGCCATGGGCAACAGGTTCATCCTGGTCTTGGTGGACCATGCCACCCGGTACCCGGAAGCCATACCTCTGAGGACAGTGACGGCCCCCGTGGTGGGACGGGCACTGATGGGAATTTTCTCCCGAGTGGGGTTCCCTAGAGAGGTAGTGTCTGACCGAGGTACAAACTTCATTTCGAAGTATATGAAGTCCCTGTGGCAGGAGTGTGGGGTAACTTACAAGTTCACCACTCCTTACCACCCCCAAGGAAATGGGTTGGTTGAGAGATTCAACCGGACCCTCAAAGGCATGATTATGGGTCTTGAGAAACCTATGAGGCGTAAGTGGGACGTCCTCTTACCATGCCTTCTCTTTGCATACCGTGAGGTGCCACAGAAATCTCTAGGGTTCAGTCCCTTTGAGCTTCTCTATGGTCACCCAGTGAGAGGACCTCTGAGTCTGGTCAAGGAAGGCTGGGAGCAATCTCCCAGGAAACCTCCCCAGGATGTATATAGCTACATGCTGGCCTTCAGGAACCAGACTAGGCATTTCAGGCAACTCGCTGAGGCGAATCTGGAAGCCAGCCAGGAGGAGATGAAGCGGTGGTACGACCAGAATGCCACTCTGGTAGAGCTTCAGCCTGGTCAGAAAGTGTGGGTCATGGCCCCCGTGGAGCCTTGTGCGCTCCAGGATAAGTGGACCGGACCATTTGAGGTGGTGGAGCGCAAGAGTGCTGTTACCTACTTGGTGGACTTGCGGTCTCCCAGGAACCCCTTGCGGGTCCTGCATGTCAACCGCCTGAAGCCCCACTTGGAGAGGTCCGAAGTGGGCATGCTCTTAGCGACAGATGCTGGAATGGAGGAGGCGACTTAGCCTCTTCCTGACCTCCTGTCGGCGACAGAGCGAGATGGGTCAGTGGATGGAGTGAACCTCTCTTCCACCCTGACCCCTGAGCAACAGAATGACTGTCACCAGTTGCTGGGACAGTTTTCTGATCTGTTCTCCCTGATTCCCAGTGTCACTGATTGGTGCATCCATGATGTGGACACTGGAGACAGTCCTCCTGTTAAGCACAAAACTTACAGGGTAACTGACAGGGTGAGAGCTTGCATCAAGGAGGAGGTCTCCAAGATGCTTGCGTTAGGGGTGATTGAGTCCTCTAACAGTCCTTGGGCCAGCCCAGTGGTCTTGGTCCCAAAGGCTGCCGCACCGGGTTTCCACGCCAGAACTCCGGTTCTGTGTGGACTACCGAGGGCTCAATTCAGTCACGAGGACTGACGCGCACCCCATCCCCAGAGCTGATGAGCTCATCGATCGGTTAGGGGCTGCCCGGTACCTCAGCACGTTTGATCTAACGTCTGGGTACTGGCAGATCGCCTTGACTGATGGGGCAAGAGAGAGGTCAGCATTCTCCACACCAGATGGGCACTACCAGTTCCGGGTTATGCCCTTTGGGAGGAAGAATGCCCCTGCCACCTTTCAGAGGTTGGTCAACCAGGTGTTGGCTGGACTGGAAGAGTTCAGTGCCGCCTACCTGGATGACATTGCAGTGTTCAGCGCCAGTTGGGAAGAACATCTGCGCCACCTCTGGGAAGTGTTAATGGCGCTGCGGAGGGCAGGCCTCACGATCAAGGCGAGTAAGTGCCAGATCGGGCAGGGTTCCGTGGTGTACTTGGGACACCAGGTTGGGAGCGGCCAGGTGGCGCCCCTACAGCCCAAGATTGAGACCATCCTGGCTTGGGAGCCCCCCAAGACCCAGACAGAGGTGAGAGCCTTTTTAGGACTCACTGGGTATTACAGGAGGTTTGTCAAGGGGTATGGCAGCATCGTTGCACCCTTGACAGAGCTGACTTCCAGGAAGCAGCCCAAGAAAATGATTTGGACTAACACCTGTCAGAAAGCTTTTGAGGCCCTGAAAACTGCCATGTGCACGGCGCCCGTGCTCCTGGCACCCAACTTCTCAAGAGAGTTTATCGTTCAAACAGACGCTTCAGAGCATGGTGTGGGGGCTGTTTTGTCACAGATAAATGAGGAGGGCCTAGATCAACCCGTAGCCTTCATCAGTAGGAGGTTACTTCCATGGGAACAGAGTTGGAGTGCGATTGAGCGTGAGGCATTTGCTGTGGTCTGGGCGCTGAAGAAGCTGAGACCATACCTGTTTGGGACTCACTTCCGGGTTCAGACAGACCACAGGCCCCTCAGATGGTTGATGCAGATGAAGGGTGAGAATCCAAAGCTGTTGAGGTGGTCCATTTCCCTACAGGGGATGGACTTCACGGTGGAACACCGCCCTGGTATAGAACACGCCAATGCTGGTGGTCTGTCCAGATTTTTCCGCCTTAGTGAAGAGAACTCCCAGGAGGTAGGGTAGTTCTCCCCACATTTCAGCTGGAGGGGACACGTGTTAGACCTGGCACTGTTGGCGTGGGTCTCCCATCCATTTTTTGCTGTTGCCTCATGTGTTTTTGCTGGTTATAGATGCTTTGGGCACTGTGCCACTGCTGTTCAGTGCCACAGTGCAAGTGCTCCCTATGTTAAATTGGTGTATGGATTAGTGATTCCATGATTGGTTGATTTGATTCACTGTCAGACCCTAGTACAGTGCACTGGTTGTGCCCAGGGCTTGTGACTCAAATGCTGCTGGTGGGCTTGCAGCACTGGTTGTGCCACCCACAGAAGCAGCCTGTAAAAGTGTGTCTCAGGTCTGCCATTGCAGAGCCTGTGTGCAGTCTGGTACTGCCATGTCGACTTGGTAAGTGCACCCACTTACCAGTCCCCAAACCTTCCCTTTTCTTCATATCAGACACCCCTATGGTAGGCCCAAGGGCAGGGTGCATTGTAAGGATAAGGTAGGACATGCCCTGGTGTGTGTGGCATGTCCTAATAGTGAATTACAGCCTTTTCGTTTTTCACTATTGCAAGGCTACCTGTTCCCCATAGGCCAGAATGGGCAGTTTGATTATTACACCTTATAATCCTAACTGACCCAGGGAACATGGTAGAAAAACGAATTTAGTATGCCTGAACTCAGAATGATAAAATACATCTTTTAGTGAAGTTGGTTTTAACATTCTGTGTTTGAAAATACCACTTTTACAAAATGTGGGTATTTTCTTGCCTAACTATCCAAGCCTGCCTCTGCTAGGTTCCGTATTCCTTGTCTGGAGTTTGAGTGACAGGGGCTGGGGGATTCCAGGAGACAGGGTGAGTCAGCACAGGGCTGAATAGAGAGATCTGCATGGAGATGGGTGGGAGGAGTTGCACCTGGGACCTGAATAGGTCTGTGCCTTCCCTCCACAATGCTGGCTCCACCTCCTGTGGTGTGTCTGATGTCCCTGCCCTACACTGTGAAAGGAAAGAAGGAGTCTTGTCAACAAAGTGCTCCAGGACTGACCAGAACTGGTTTGGACTAGGCATAGGCCTCTCTGCCTTCAGAGAACAAAGAGAAACTGTGTATAAAAAGGGGGACCCAGACCCCAGAACTTTAGATCACTTTTGGGAAACAAGAAGAACCTTTGCTGAGGAGAGGAACCA
Source organism: Calotriton arnoldi (assembly GCA_963921515.1). Classification (NCBI taxonomy): domain Eukaryota; kingdom Metazoa; phylum Chordata; class Amphibia; order Caudata; family Salamandridae; genus Calotriton; species Calotriton arnoldi. The sequence continues at coordinate 81,937 of CAWUFW010014497.1, read as the reverse complement.
GAAAGACTGAGGAGGAGACTATCCCTAAGCGTGAGGGATTGGCCTGCAGTGCTTGCCTGACTGCCAAAGAAAGGAGAAAGGAACTTTGTGTGTACTTTCATCAACTTGCAAAAGATCTCCAAGGGCTTGAGAGAAGAGCTTGCCTCCTGACCGAAGTCTCAGGGATACCAGACTTCACCCCTTCTGTTGCCTGCATCTTGAACTTGCTGTTCTGGTGCTACAGAAGGAATTTGCAACACCAACGCGCGACGCCGTCTCCTGCACCGAAGCCGTGAGCGCTGCTCCGACTTGCAACGTAGACCCGACGCCGGCCGCCGTGCCCCATCGACGCCAGCGAGCGACATCGCAAGCCTGCCATAGCCGTGAGCGCTGCTCCGACTTACGACGCCGGTCCGACGCCTGCTGCTGTGCCGTATCGACTCCGAAGCCGACATCATCGCAGAGCCGATCGTCGACGCGGGTGGTCAAGAATCCATCGACATCGTACGGAACCGTGGTTTCGGCGCCATCGTGACGTCACCTCCTCTCCGGTCAGGAACCGACGCCTCCCCTGCCTGCGCAAGCATCCAGGTCCCGACGCATCATTTCCCCCGAAGCAAGGAACCGACGCCGCAACGCGCCAACGACGCCGCACCTCCCCGACGCCGTGAGCTGTCTTTGTCTTCGCTTTTCCAAGGTACTGTTCTTTGGGGGTCTGTTTTGACTCCGGGCCCGACGCCGCGCACCTCGCGGTCGGCGCCGTACTTTGGGATTTCTTTGACCTCGACGTCGTGATAACTCCAGTGGGGGTTATCTGTTGCTAAAGACTGCTTTTAAGTGAAGAAACCTATTTTTAAACCATTTCTACCATCTTGAAGAATTATTGTTGATTACAGTATTGTGGATTTTTGTCGTTTGTGGTCTTGTGTTAAATCTATATAAAAGATACTTATTTTTAATATACAACTGGTGTGGTGTCCATCTGTAGTGTTGTCACTGGATTACTGTATGTGTTCACAAATGCTTTACACACTGCCTCTGAGATAAGCCTGTCTGCTCGTGCCAAGCTACCAAGGGGGTGAGCAGGGGTTATTTTAGGAGTGTACCCCCTTACCCTGACTAGGCGCAAGGGTCCCTATTTGGTCAAAGGTACCTACCTCTGCCAACTAGAGACCCCCAAATCTAACACAAACCAATTGTTGTAATATGTATGCGAATTAGCAAAGCAAAAGTAAAATAATGACAATTTATTTAAGTATATTATTAAAATATTTACAGTTAGAAAGAGCAAGATATATCACCTCACAGAAAGGGAAACAATTACTCTCGCTCATGGGCAACACGTACAGCCAAGAAAGCACAAACACTGAGGGGGATATTCACAAGAACGTGTGCTAAACATCTCCAAAAAATGTTAACGCAACTTTACACATCGCAGCCTATCGCGGGAAAACAACCCCGTGTTAACGTGGAATTCACAACACGGCGGTACCATGCGATAGTCTCCCGAAAACGTGCCTAATGTCCGCGATACAACCACCTCGAAAACACAAACCCCAACACCAAAAAACATGCGACGAGCCCATTCGCGGGGAGGAAAGCAGCGATAAGCAGCGCAAGGCCTGCGACACATACATGGCATGCGGGAATAAGCACAAAAAAAGCAGGGAAAAGAAAGACAAACCAAACAGAAAACAGCCAAGCACAATGGAGGCAGTCGGAGCTAGCACACAACGCCACAAGCACCATTGGCAACAAAACATTAGACATGGCAGACCATCGCGGACAAGGTGAATGCAGCAGGACAGCGGAGGAGGACAATGCCAGAAAACCAGAACAGCTGGAATGATGCGAAACGCACAAACAAGCACAAACACGCCAACAACCACAAGGCAGCAATGCACACCAGAGTTGGGAGTCCAGCGCCACACCAGGAGCTGGATGACATGGAGGAAATGGTCACCACCACATCAGTCTGGAGATGGTGGCAGGAGTCGGGGACCGGAAACTGCACAAAATCAACGGACACAACAGCAACAGGGAGAGGAACGACCAGGGACTGGGGGGACAGGGGGAGATGGGCACAATCGCACACATGCACACATGCACAAGTAAGCACAGCACAACTGCAGAGGAACAACACCAACCAAGAGCACAAGTCACACAACTCGGCAATATCACACCACTGAACAAGCACAGAAGTGAAAACTACACTGCCTGAAAGGGAGAAGGGTGAGCCAAATCAGAGCCGAAGGGACATCCCACACACAATGCAGCACACACACATAGGAAGCAGAGCACCCCAACATCCAACACAATGTGGTACAAACACCAACACATGCACAACCCAACACAGGACACAAGTGCACCCGCTTGTGGCCGGGAAATGGCCATACACATCTGGCAAAGCACGAAACAGGGACATGATAATGCACAAGTACCAACCCACAGCCCTGATGGGGCAGCAATGCATGTAAGGCAGGGACCCAGATAGGCCGTGACACACACATTGGCATACAAATAAACACTCAACACAGTTGGAGACAAGTAAAGGTGCGGAAACTTTATAAACAATTGCGTGTCAGTACGGCCAAGGGAAGTGCCACGACATGCAGACCAATGCAGCAGCATGTCTAAATTAGCAAATTTGGAAAGCACCCATGTCCATCCCGGGGGAGTCCATCACCAGCACAAGTCATTGCCAACCCGCGTATGTTGTCCGCGCATGGGTCAGGAGTCCAGGCCAATGCAGCCATGTCCACTGTCTCCCATGGACAAGTGACCAGATCCCCAACATGCAACCAGGCATCGGGACTTGTGCAATGGGTCACATGCAGTCCTGGCTGCAGTCACCTTGTCACTCGTCCATGAATGCGAGTGCAGCAGCGTAGGCCAACATTTCCAATGCGAGATCGTTGTCCACCACGTCTGACATGTCGGCGACGTAACCCATCAGCTGTCCCGGACAGATGTGCTCACTTCAACCCCTGGCCCCAATATGCACGAAAGCCCAATCAGGGAGCGGCCCTATGTGGTCACTGTACACAACGACTCCTGCAATCTCCCAGGTCCAGTCCCCAGCATGCATGCCAAACATCCAGGCATGCCATAAACGGGCATCACGGTGACACTCCTGGTCGTGGTCTAACAGGGGGCGCACACACACGTCGAAATCCAGGTCAGCTACAGTCACGTTGGAGAGGCAGACATCCATGGACCACTCGAATATGCACGAGCGACAGTGCAACACAGGCTGAACGCAGATGACGTTGGCAAGGCAGAAGCTCAGCCTGTAACTGATCCGCAGCACTGCCAATGGCAGTGCCCCCAGTACATGCAGCAGACGTGCACGGTACAGGTCCACGTGACTGGAGTAGAGCATGTGTCCGGGGTGGTCTGCCATTGAGTCAGTGGCTCTGCTTGAAGCGGCAATGTGAGGACCTGCGCCAGTCCTGTGGATGAAACGCCACAGCTTGGAGCAATGAGCAGTGTCTGTGTGCAACGGGTGCAGGCCTGGGGTGTGGTGGGAGTACGAGTGAAGGCCATTTCACGCACGCAAACTACGATCAAGGACTTCTGCGTGTGGAATGTGTACACGTTGGCCTCACGTCTGGCAGTGCGTAGTGTGGGAGACGCCTGGAAATGCTATCCTATCTGTCAGGGGGTGCTGGGCACATGCAAGTCACATCCAGGAGCTGCAGATATGCTACCGCCAGATAGTGCAGACAAAGGACCATTCATCCCTACAGTAACTACACCATCTGCATGCATCCAGGAGATGCACAGAGGCTGGCCGTGGGTGTGGTGGGATGTCTGCGACCCTGGAAATCATGGATGATATGCCCAGCATGTGGCACATGTGCGGCCCCACTGTGTGTTACGTTGCCTCACAGCTGCTCCACCCTCCCACGAGCCCCCACATTTGTGAGCCCTGCGTGGTTGTATCACGTGCCCTCCTACGGCACACCATTGAGATGCCTGTCTGCGCATGTCCAGCGGCATGCCACCAACACCGTGACGCTGGCCTTTGAAGGTGTGCGGCCAAGTGAGTGTAGGCCAATGGTCCGGACAGGGCGGACACAAGTGTACAGTCCATGGCTGGCTGTGATCACGCAGCGAATGAGGCTAGGCAACTGACTCATGCAGCCGCAGGACCGACACACAACACTTGGCATGCATGTGCCAAGACCCCGAGCGGTCTTGCGCACCTACACTTCCCCGTCCGTGCGGGCCCGCCCTCCTGGTGGATGCTACATTGCAACATCGTCTACTGTGGCCCTGGTGGCGACAACACCCCAACACAGAGACACACTTACCGCACATCCTGCCCAAGGCCAGGTCCGAGCCACGCCCTGCTCCCCCTGCCGTTGAAGCACACCCCTGCGCTGAACTGACGTATGCCGGACCAGCACACGCCGCTTGTGCATGTAGGGGGGGCCGGGCGAAGCTACATGTCCAAGGTCACTGGCAACGCTGAGGTGACATGGTATCGTCCGCTGAGGATAGCACACTGTGATGTTGCAGTGCCGTGCCCATCATGCTGACACAATGACCACACGGACACACTTGCTCAGATGGTGTGAATGGCTACGAGCACGTGCGCCCGGCCACATTTATTAGCAGGCACACATATCGAGTGACACCTGTGTTGGATGTGTGTGGGGTGTGTGCACACCAGCCGGCAAGGGCTGCCTGATGCAGTCAGAAATCGACAACAGTGTACATCGTAAAGGACACAACCATTCAACCGTAAAGGACCCATGACATGAGCTGCACAGAGTTAGTGGCCCTGGATGCACAGCGTCCTGCACGGGCCTACCGCCACGGGCCGCTGACTTGTGGTGCACTGGGCCAGGGTCACGAGGGCAGAGCAGGTTCCCGCAGATGACTAGGGGGGTTGTCGCGGAGTGTCTCGGTGGACAGTGGAAGGTGTACCCCCAGGGCATGATGCCGAGGGCAGAACCACGCAGAAACAGTCACCATGGTGGAGATGAGTGGAGCAAACACATGTCGGACACCAAGTCCGTCCCAGCCAGATGATGATGCAGACAACCCCCAGGCCATGGACTCAGACGACTCCAAAGTTCAACCAGAGAGTGCCCATGAGTCATTGCGCACAGAGTTAGTGGCACCTGTGCTGATAGGGGATGCCACCTGCGATGAGGCGAGTCCAATGGTGTGGACTCCTCCATATCTTACCCAGGACACAGTTCCACATGTGTGGCCTACCGGACCGCAGTGTAGGCCTGAGGCAGCGGCCAGCAGGGGCCATTCACCGAGTGTCGACGGGTTAGGTTGGATGGTCCCACCGGCCTGCGTAGTTCAGGTTCAGTGGCACCACGGGACGCGGACTTGCGTTGCACAGGGTTAGTGGCACCAGTTGTTGCTAGTGTTCGGTCACCTCCGTAACGAGGATCCGGCTTTCATCCAGACTGAACCGCATCTTCCTCTTACTCCTCTCCGTGCGTTCACTGGTATGGACTCTGCCATTCATGAATCACGTCTGGGTGCTGGATGTGGGGCCTACTGGACCGCAATGTAGGCCAGGGGCAGCGGTCAGCACGGGCCCACAGACACATGTCGTGTGCTTGTGATGCATTCGTTTGCTTCACGGATAGCAGGGAGTTTAGTGATATCACCCCTGCAGTAGACATCTGGTCACTGCCATTCATGACTCAGGACACAGTTCCACATGTGGGGCCTACTGGACCGCAGTGTAGGCCGGGGGCAGCGGTCAGCACGGCCACACAGATACGTGTCGTGTGCTTGTGATGTATTCGTTTGCTTCACTGATAGCAGGGAGTTTAGTGATATCACCCCTGCAGTAGACATCTGGTCACTGCCATTCATGACTCAGGATACAGTTCCACATGTGGGACCCACTGGACCGCTGTGTAGGCCTGTGCCCTCATCCACGTGTCGCCGGCTTGCGTTGAACAGGGTTAGTGGCACCACGTGTCGCCAGCTTGCATTGAACAGTGTTAGTGGCACCACGTGTCGCCGGCTTGCGTTGAACAGGGTTAGTGGCACCACATGTCGCCGGCTTGCGTTGAACAGGGTTAGTGGCACCACGTGTCGCCGGCTTGCGTTGAACAGGGTTAGTGGCACCACGTGTCGCCGGCTTGCGTTGAACAGGGTTAGTGGCACCACGTGTCGCCGGCCTGCGATATGGAATTATGCCTCATTGATCGAAGGGAGTCTGGTGCTGTGGCCGCTGCCATGGACTTGGGGTCACTGCCATTCATGACTCAGGACACAGTTCCACATGTGGGACCCACTGGGCCGAGGAGGACGCCTGTGGAGTGTGTGAATGTAAAAGGAGTACTGTGGGCCTGCGCCGTGGAGGCCAGGGAGGTGCTGAGGAGGCTGCAAAGGTTGCGGGCCTGGGGCCTGGAGCTTGCACCGGCACGTGGTGGGCCCTCTTTGACACACGCCGGTGTCGGCAGGTGAGCGGAGCCTCGTTGGTGCACTGGTGCAGGCATGATGGGTCGGGGGCCCAGCGGCCCGGGGTGCAGCAGGCGCACAGGGACGCAGGCCCCGCTGTGCTTGGCGCCGGACTCGTGGAGGGCTGAGAGGTGCCGCCCTGGCAGACGCGTTGTCCATTCCGGAAGAGAACCACGCCCAGTGCGACGGGCTTTTTATTCACACCCATACGCAGGCCTGGCGTACGCAGGGCCAACCCACTCCGCCCGCGCATGCAGGGGGGGACGTAACGTGCAGCATTTCCGCGTTCTGCCCCACAGCCTGTGGGGACATGGTAGCGTCCGCTGGCCACTGGCCACTACACACCAGCAGTTGATCTCCACATGGCCATTTCCGTGATTTGCACGCTGTGGTCTGTCCGGCATCTCCACGCCACATCTGGCATTGGGTAGGTTCACATTCCTTGGTCACTTGCCGCTCTCACACATGGCTGCTCCATGCCTCTCCTCACATCCTGCTATTGTGTGTCTGTGGTGCCATGCCATGGCTGGGTTGTGGGCATGGCAAGGCCAAGTTCCTAATGGAGTCGTGTTGTCGTGTCTGGTAGGTTGGCATTTTGTGTGGCATGTTGAGTGTAGTTGTGCTGCGTGCCCATTGCCAGTGTCATGAGTTGCATGACTGTGGGCTGGAGGTGTGTGGTGTGTTCATTTGGTACTTACCAACGAGCACTGCATTGCCATGGGTGCCATCCTGGGTGCGCTGGGTGATGATGGACTGTCGGGAGATGTGTGAATAAGGCACTCTGCCTGGGGAGTTGGCCACGACGTTGTTGAGGGGTCCCGGGTGGTCCACTATTGCCTGCACATTCATGGGATGCGTGTGCTTTCAGTTGTGGTAGTTGTGTGCAGTGTCGGCAGGGGGCACGAGGGGTACATGTGTGCAGTTGGCCCTGACACGTGAGAGAATCCAGCTATGGCGTAGGGGCCTTGCTTGGCCTCCAGCTGCTCCTGCGCAGTGTGGGTGAAGTGGAGGGGCTGGGGTACCAGGCTGATGTTGGCATCCAGGACAGGTGTGGTGCCCTTGTATGGGGCTGGCTGTGTGACTCCTCCGACTCTGGCAGTTGTGGGTTGGATGGTACCAGAGGCGGACTTGTGCTGCGCAGCCGGCAACTTTGTCTGCGGAGGGATGTTGGTTGTCCACTGGGTTGGTACCGTCAGCAGATGGGGAATGTGGGTCAGGATGCAGGGGTTTGTTGTCCTTTTGGGCCTGTAGTGGGCAATGTCCTCCTCTGGCGTTGGGTCTGGGCGGCAGGTGCGTTTCAGGTGGGTCTGCTGTCTTTGTGTACTCTGCGGTGTTCCCGGGGGTGGGGGGGGCGGGACGGGTCCTGGGGGTGGTGGCGGGCCTGGGGGTGGTGGAGGTGGGTGTTGTGGCCCTCATGGGTTTCGGAGCTGCGTGATGATTGTCTCCATGGCATCTGTGGGTCTTCAGGTGTGGCTCTTGGCTAGGCTCCCTTTCATGCTGCGGGTAGTCGTCCTGCTTAGCACCAGCAAAAGGCAGGTGTTAAATCCCTGGTGCTACCGCGGCTCATCGCCTGTTTTTGGTTCGCATCGCGGATCTGGCAGTTCGTTGTGAAAGTGGTGTTGTGGTTTTTTCGTATGTTTTTGCACGGGAACGCCTACTCTGCATCTCATTAGGGTTAGTTGGTGGTGTCCACCGTGGAGATAAATTTTGGGGCAGTTATCTCGGGAATACTGGCAATGTCTGCAGTTTGCACCCGCTTGTGAATGGGGTATTAAATCTATCTCAACTTTTGATGAGTTAAGGTGGCGATAAATCGGAGATAAGTCCTTGTGAATATCCCCCCGAGAATGTTAACTGGAAATGTACAACATATTACTCTAATGCATGTTATGGGAGGGCGACTACGAAAAATGATTATGTTAATAACGTGAGAGAACACCCCACTGCCCAAATGTCACCAAAACTGAAGTAAGACATGTGCTTCCAGATTTAGGAGTCAACCACTAGTTCCCAATAGCCCACTACTAAAATTCTAAAAGATATACTCCCTAAAGTACCTGAACACATCGCAGGACAACAACCAGCTGTACCTACTTTAAAACACTTACTATCATGAACTAAGAAAGCCACCAGTGACACTTCTGCTGCCCCTAGGAGATGCAAAGTCATCTAAATTCCTGAACACTTAACCACCACACATAGGGCCCGATGACAATGTCGGGCGGACTGCAACTGATCGACCGTTGGTTGCGGTCCGCCCAACATCAGCCCCTACAGTCCACCCGTCACATTACGATGCAGCGGGCAGAGGCATTGGGCGGAGGAACTGTCCGCTGCTGTTCCGACAGGCTCCTTGAGCCCGTCTGAGCATTGGAAAGAATCACAATCCCATAATGACGGCAGAGCCAGCCTCTGCTCTGCCGTCGGGAATATGATGTCACTTTCAGACAGCCTTTCCACGTCGGGCTTTCCGACATAGAAAGACTGTTGGGCAGTGACTTTGGGGGCCCCTAGCAGAGCCCCCTTCCCCCCTGGCCCTCCGCTATTGGGCCTCACTAAACATCCCTGCACCATGTGGCAGGCACCGCATGGTGCCTGCTACACGGTGCAGGAATATTTCAAAACATCCATTTTTCAATGGAAGCTTGTGCTGCGGGCCTTTTCCGCCCGCCGCACAAGCTGCCATGGAAAAATGGATGTTTCCGACCGCCCATAAGGCGGTCGCATCCAAATTGTGCAGTCTGAACCGTCGACCTATGGTCAGGCGGTTGGCCCGACATCGTAATCAGGCCCATAATGATGAACCCTTCCTCCTACATGACAACCTAAATAATGACAGAGGCATTATTATATTTGCTACAGCAGATTATTTATTAAGGCTAAGCCAATGCCAAATATGAATGATGGATGGAACATTCAAAATGTGCCCTAAACAATTCACTCAGATATGCACCACGCATGGTGAATATCAACACTAATATAACCCCTCATATATGTCCTGGTACCTAATAACAAAGTAACATTTACTTCAAACTACTAAACCACATTCAAATTAAAACAAACAACTGCTCCCCACATAAAATAATAAAAGACTTGAACAAACCATTGATACAACCAATACTGAAACTGTACACACACACAGCCATTCAAGGTTACTACCACTTTAATCAAAGCATTTGGAGACATCAACAATCTGCACTAAGTGTAGAATATGCAACAGCCAGTTTGCCTTTGAAATAAAAAAAGCCGAATTGAACTATGTGTTGTAATTACTTTGCCTTTAAGCCCGCCAGCCAGTGCCTAGAATGTTGAGGTCTCTGTGGGAATGCTGGAGATCGGTTTATTGTTTGGCAGGCTGGCGAGCAATACAGTTGGTGGTGTTTAAGCTGAATAAATACTTTGGAAACTGACCAGAAACCGTGTCTTAATACTGGCGACGAGCGCCTGATTGGGGACAGGCGTCGTGCACCACCGATTCCCCTACCGGACCCACAGTACAAAGAAGCAAGAGTCCACGGAACAGTGAAGCAAAATCATCTTCAAAATCACAAGGAACAAGGAATCTGCAACTTAAGCGTCACGATTGAGGAGGTGAGAGCGCATTCCAAGCATTGGTTGGTTTCAAGATTTAAGACTTACCTTAATCCATTTTGGTTGGTGGCAAACTATTTGACCGTTCCTCAGGCTCCCACACGCGCCATGCCACACGCGCCATGCCTCGCGCTTGTTGAGAATCTTCATTGCCTTCTCGCGACCCCCAGCATACGTCAGCACCGGCTCTCAGTAGAGTACAATCCTTGTCTTGTCACGGTGGAGAAAAATTCTCTGCTTTTAGGAAGCAAGCTGTTCTACTGCACGATCTACGTGTTGAAGGGAGAAACATCTATGATAGTATTGATGTGATACCTATTGGTAATGGTGATGGGGAGCCTTCAGATGTATAAGAAATGTCCATGACTAAGCTTGAACAATATTTTGGACCTCGCATTAATGTTGTACTAGAGTGTCACAGATTCTTTACAAAAGTACAAGAGACTACTGAAAGAGTGAGCAGCTATGTTGCGTCTTTGAAAACACTAGCACGTACGTGCGAGTTTGGAGAGTTATCTGACTCTTTAGTTAGAGATCAGTTGGTCAGGTGTACCAACAGTACCAGAGTACAAGAAAAGTTGTCAAAGAATCCGTTGTTGGCAAAAGCTATAGCCATTGTTGAAGGGGTCGAGAATACATCCACTTGGGTGAAGGAGATGAGGAAAAAATCTGAAGACAATAAGGATGCACAGAGTAGTGTTCACGCAGTTGCGGATACAGACTCACGCCAAGCTTGTGGTGATAACATTGCCAAAATTTCCTCCTGTGCGAGAGGGAGAGGTACTGAGCGCGATGCACAATCGCGTGGTCCTGAATGGGATACGCAATCACGTGCTCCTGAACGCGATCTTCAAGAGCGAAATAGTACAGATTCACGGAGAATCAGATGTTACAGATGTGGAAGCTTTTCACACTTATCCAATAGCCCAAACTGTTATGCCAAAGGGTCAGTGTGTAAGAAGTGTGGCATTAAGGGACACTATGCTCTTGTGTGCAGATCTCCTGGGAAGAACCGAGTGGCAGAGAATACATCAGAGGTGGTACGCACCATTGTGTTGAATGTGAATGACAAGGATGGAGAAGTAGACTCAGGGAAGATAATAATGCCATGTGACATTGAGGTGGATGGAAAAGTTTTTGTGGTGTTGGCTGATTCGGGTTTACCTTTCACTATGATTGGGAATAAGCAGTGGGATGAAAATGTTGACAAAGGCAGTGCCAAATTGTTCCCACCGGACATCAACCCAGTCAGTTATGGAGGGTCACGTATCAAGGTACTGGGGTATGTGGTTGCTAAGATTGAGTTCAAGGGCAGAAAAACCATTGGTAAGGTTTAGGTGGCAGAAAGAGGTGAAAACCTATTGGGATGGAGACACCAGCGTGATCTGGGCATCATCTTAAATCCCAGCGCTAGCAACCCTAAAGACCAGGTTATGTTGGTTGATAACATGGGAAGTGGTGAACGATATTTTAAGGCTTTTCCTGAAGTGTTTGGTGATGGGTTGGGTCTTCTCAAAGGTTTCGAACATCGGATCATTCTGAAGAAGGGGCTAAACCTTGCGTACATAAAGTGTGTGGAGTACCCAACATGATGGTTGAGCCATTGAAGATGGAGCTTAAAAGGCTTTTGGATTTAGGCACTATAGAAGAAATTGAGGCCTCAGAGTGGTTGGCCCCAGTGGTTTTGGTGCCCAAGGATGGTGGCACTAGTGTTAGAATGTGTGTGGACTTGCGAGGGTTGACTGAATTGATCTGGGTGGACCAGCAACCACTTCCGAACATTTCTGAATCCATCAGTGTGTTGAAGGGTGTAAAGGTTTTCAGTGTTTTAGACCTTTCATCGGCATACCATCAAGTGATGTTGCACCTTGATTCTAGGCACCTAACCTCCTTCGTAACTCCTTTGGGTGCTTATCATTTTGTAAGAATGCCTTTTGGTCTGACCTCGGCGGCGGCCTGTTTTCAGAGGATTATGAAGATGGTACTTGGCGATTTGAGTAACGTCTGTTTTTCCATGATGACATTCTGGTCTATGGGAAAGATGATGAGGAGCATGCTAATGTGCTGAGACGTGTGATGGAGAGGTTGAGTGAGAAGGGTCTCACAGTGAATAAACAAAAATGCCGTATTGGGGTGACATCTGTTACCTATCTTGGTCATGTCATATCAGGGGAGGGTATACAGCCGAAGTTTGAACTAGCAGAAAGTATACTGAAAGCACCTACTCCCAGAGATAAGGAGCAAGTTAGATCGTTTCTGGGACTTGCAGAGTTTTACTCTAAATTTGTCATGGGGTTTGCTAGTTTGGTTGAGCCCATCAGAGTATTACTGAAGAAGGGTGTGCAATTCGACTGGTCTCAAGAGTGTGAGATAGCTTGTACAACCATCAAGTCTGAAATTGGGAAGATGCCGACATTGGGACATTTTGACGCTAAGCTCAAAACAATTTTGACTACCGATGCCAGTCTCAAGGGTTTGGGTGCGGTGCTCTCACAGGTTGTTGAAGGGGAAGAGAGGGCGGTCGCCTTTACGCCTAGAGCACTTAGGGATGCGGAGGTGCACTATTCCTGCATTGAAAGGGAGGCTTTGAGTGTGTTCTGGGCGGTGAGACATTTGAAATTTTATCTGTGGGGCATTCCTTTCTTAGTGAGGTCTGATCACCGGCCGCTAGCCCAAGTTTTCTCTTGCCATCATAGTGATCATATGACTCCCAGACTCAAACGTTGGAGTGAAGGACTCCAAGAGTTCAATTTTCATGTTCAGTATCTCCCTGGATAGGTCAATAAATCTGCAGACTGTTTGTCACGATTGCCTTTGGAGTGAGAACAGAGTGATGAGGCGGTTGAAGGTGTGAATTGGGTCATGGAACCGACTTTGTTGAAGGAAGAGTGATCAAATAGCATTGTTGAGGACAAGGTGTTTTCTGCCCTCAAGTTCTTTATCACCAAGGGATGGCCTGAGTACAAGACCCTGGATCAGGACCTGAGGCCCTTTTGGTCGGTAAGGGATAGTTTGACCTTTTGTCAAGGGAATCTCATGTCACGGTGCCAGGTATCCTCAGGATCGGATTGATGCTAGTATGGTCCACCTCCTGATATCCCCAGTGTCTGAGTGGAAAGATACAGACACTAGAGGTGATCAAGCGGGGGAAGGTAGGGAAGGGAACAGCGGGGAAGGAGACCTGAAAGAGAGAATGCAGTCAATACAATGTAAGCCAATGTCTTGTATTTCTCAGCGTAGCTGCTAATTCTTTATGTAACCAACATAATAGAGATACCTGAATATAAAATAGGATGTGGCCTTTCTGGTTCAACAAGTGGAGGTAAGGATTCTTGCTCCACGTTATATTTGTCCACTAATACCCAAATACTAAAAAGAGAAAACACTTGGTTAAATCCACACAAGGCTGGAGGTGTTACTGCGGTGCTTACGGAAGACTGTCAATAATCAGAGAGGGAGTACCACACTCTAACATACCCACTAAGTGTGGATGGCAATCTTAACAGGGGCGGAGAGACAGTGCAGTCCTAGACCTCTCGAACAACCCCTGCTGCAAAACAAGACAGAGAGAAAAAACAAAAGAAATCTGGCAACATCCAATCCATCAAAAGGCAATCATCCGATTCTTGTTAATTGGTCACAACATCAGCTGATGGTCTTGCCCTTGAAATGCGATAAACAGCACCTTATTCCTATGATGCGTGGTAAATGAATCCCCAATCCAGGAGAACCAGTCACCTCAGCGGGTAAATACGGACCGATACAATTCGTTATCCAGATAACCCAGAGTAAATGTAGCCTCCCTTGTTTCACTCGGCATGAGCCACGGAATTGTGAGCTCGCCAACACGAGTGAATAGGAGTCTGAATGCAATCTTTACACTCGGTTTGAGCCTCAGGAATATCCGGCTTAATTCCACGAGTGAAAGCAGCCAGCTGTCAAGGAAAGCTCCTCCAATACGTCTTGGAGAGGCACAAGCGTAATGCGCTTGCTCAAATGTACGGAGCAGCGTTATACCAATTACATCTCCATACGAAATACAGCTCTCCGCTGTAACAACAGTGAATTTGGTGCATCTAGCACCCGTTACCGGACCTGTCACCGCCTGAACGAAGATCCGTATCCAAGAATAAACGGCACCGACTCAGAGCCCGGAAGCCGTTTAAGCTAACTTCCCGCAACGTCTTTGCGTGCACGCCTCCGTGCTGCAAAGATTGCTGGGAATTGTAGTTCATCAGTTTTTTCTGCCGTATGTCAGTGTTCAAGTGCAGAGCCCGGCCCCGCGCTGATGCACTCTGACAGGACATCCCTCCCTCGGAGAACACTGACAGAGGCAAGGTTTCCTGGGGTATCTGTTGTGGAAAGTCTTTACCAGTCTTGGGCATGCACTCCCGAAGCTGGTTCCCAGGAATTTTCTTCATTTCCATACCCCTTCCAGGCCACCAGATACCATAGTTTGTGTCTGCGCAGTTTAGAATCCACTATTCCCCTCACTTCGTGTTCTGATTCATTATTTACCCTTATAGGCATGGGTTTTTGTTTCATAGGGGTAAGTGAGGGTTTGAGCAAAGAGACATGAAATGCAGGATGTATTCTGAGAGATGATGGTAGAGCGAGCTTCACAACTACCGGGTTGATGCATTTAATCACCTTATAGAGCCCTATGTATTTGGGGTTGAAGATACTGAACTTTTTGAATCTGATATTCTTGGTGGATGACAGAGAGAGAGTTCTTGGTCAGACAGAGAGGGTAAATCAGACCCTAAAACAATACCTTCAATGTTATGTAGACACCAACCCAGAGGCATGGGTAGAGAGCCTATGGTTAGCCGAAGTGGCATATAATAGCGCAACCCATAGTTCCACTCAACATACGCCCTATTATTGCACATACGGGTATCATCCTCGTTTCATCCCTTTTATGAACCCTATGAACATTGATCATATCCCAGAGGTGAAAGATAGAATCCACCACATACAGGACACCGTGAGGGAAGCACGAACACGATTAAGAGAGGCTAAATGTAATTATAAAACCTATGCCGACAAACACAGACGCCCTGGTCCCACATATCAGAGAGGTGATTATGTGTGGCTATCCACCAAGAATATCAGATTCAAGAAGTTCAGTATCTTCAACCCCAAATACATAGGGCCCTATAAGGTGATTAATTGCATCAACCCGGTAGTTGTGAAGCTCGCTCTACCATCATCTCTCAGAATACATCTTGCATTTCATGTCTCTTTGCTCAAACCCTCACTTACTTCTATGAAACAAAAACCCATGCCTATAAGGGTAAATAATGAACCAGAACACGAAGTCAGGGGAATAGTGGATTCTAAACTGCGCAGACACAAACTATGGTATCTGGTGGCCTGGAAGGGGTATGGAAATGAAGAAAATTCCTGGGAACCAGCTTCGGGAGTGCATTCCCCAAGACTGGTAAAGACTTTCCACAACAGATACCCCAGGAAACCTTGCCTCTGTCAGTGTTCTACGAGGGAGGGATGTCCTGTCAGAGCGCATCAGCGCGGGGCCGGGCTCCGCACTTGAACACTGACATACGGCAGAAAAAACCGATGACTACAATTCCCAGCAATCCTTGCAGCACGGAGGCATGTACGCAAAGACGTTGCGGGGAAGTTAGCTTAAACGGCTTCCGGGCTCTGAGCCGGTGCCATTTATTCTTGGATACGGATCTTCGTTCAGGCGGTGACAGGTCCGTTAAGGGGTACTAGATGCACCAAATTCACTGTTGTTACAGCGGCGTGCTGTATTTCGTATGGAGATGTAATTGGTATAACGCTGCTCCGTACATTTGAGCGAGCGCATTACGCTTGTGCCTCTCCAAGACGTATTGGAGGGGCTTTCCTTGACAGCTGGCTGCTTTCACTCGTGGAATTGAGCCGGATATTCCTGAGGCTCAAACCGAGTGTAAAGATTGCATTCAGACTCCTATTCACTCATGTTGGCGAGCTCACAATTCCGTGGCTCATGCCGAGTGAAACAAGGGAGGCTACATTTACTCTGGGTTATCTGGATAACGAATTGTAGCGGTCCGTTTTTACCCGCTGAGGAGACTGGTTCTCCTGGATTGGGGATTCATTTACCACGCATCATAGGAATAAGGTGCTGTTTATCGCATTTCAAGGGCAAGACCATCAGCTGATGTTGTGACCAATTAACAAGAATCGGATGATTGCCTTTTGATGGATTGGATGTTGCCAGATTTTTTTTGTTTTTTCTCTCTGTCTTGTTTTGCAGCAGGGGTTATTCGAGAGGTCTAGGACTGCACTGTCTCTCCGCCCCTGTTAAGATTGCCATCCACACTTAGGGGCATATTCACAAGAACGTGCGCTAAATAGCTCCAGAAAATGTTAACGCAACTTCACACATCGCAGTCCATCGCGGGAAAATAACCCCGTGTTAACGTGGAATTCACAACACGGCGGTACCATGCGATAGTCTCCCGAAAACGCGGACAATGTCCGCGATACAACACCAGCGACGGTGATAAAATACACAAACCCCACCGCAAAAAAACATGCGATGGGCCAAACCGCGATGAGGAAATCAGCGATAAGCAGCGCTAGGCCTGCAATACACACTCTTCAGGCGGGAAAATCACTACAAAAGGAGAAAAAACACACAAACACAAAATAACCAACACCGAAGCACCATGGAGGCATCTGGAGCAGGCGCAGAGGACGAGCGGAACCCCACAAGCACCCCGGACGACCAGCCTGAGACCTCGGGGACAGGGAAGGGCAAGGACAAGAAGAAGAGGAAGAGGCGGTTCGGTCCGCAGGAGAACAGGATCCTGGTCACGGAGGTGATGGAACACCATCAAGAACTGTTCGTCACCTCCAACGTGTCATTGGGCACCAAAAATGGAATATGGCGGGCCATCGTGGACAAGGTGAATGCCGTCGGAGAACACAAGAGGTCAATGGACGAGGTCAAGAGGCGATGGATTGACATCAAGCGGAAAACCAAGGAGAAACTCGCAGGCAACCAGAAGGCAGCAATGCAGACTGGAGGTGGGAGCCCAGCGCCACACCTGGAGCTGGATGACATGGAGGAGCTGGTGTCAACAGTCATCAGTGTGGAGACCGTGGCAGGAGTTGGGGGAGCGGAATCTGCTCGACATGACACAACACCACAGCAACAGGGTGAGTAACCACCAGGTACTGGGGGGACGGGAGGAGATGGCCACAATGGCACACATGCACAATCAAGCAGAGCACAGTGCACACCCACCAATGCGCTGGATCATGGCCCTGATCTACAGACTGTCAAATGTACATTGCCATGCTGTCTGAATGTGAACATGTACCATGCGGCTACATACATGTGGTCACAATGTAACACAGCATCTCCCCTTCACATTGCAGAGGCACCGTCAACACCTCCTGCAGAGCAGTCCCAGCCACTCTTCACTGATGACGAGGAGGACACCCCCAGCATCGACACCGAAGCCCTCCAAGACATCATTGAACTCATCCGCCAATCACCTCCAGGATCAGGGCAGCCCAGCTGCATCGAGGAGACCCCACCCACTCCACAAACCACCCAGCAGGAGGCACCCACAACCCCGGCTGTCTCCCAGGACCCCCACGAACAACACATGGCCTTCCAACGCCGTGTGTTGGAGGACCAGAGGGAGATGGCTGAGCAGGTGCAGGTGGGGTTCGACCTCACGGCTACCAAACTGGACGCCATCCATGGGTGTCTGAGTCCCATCAGGGACCACCTCCAGTCCCTAACGGACACCCACAGGCCGCTCCATGGTCTCCAACGAGCCCTGGCTGACATCGCTGGAGTCATGACTCGGAGACAAGAACACCTGTCCGCTCAGAGTGGCTCCAGCGATCTCAGCCAGAAGATGGCACACATGCGGAGGCTCATGGAGGACATGGTGCGGATGGAGGCGGAAAGGATGGCAGCCACCGCTGCACATCAGCAGAATGTAGCTGGGATCTACCATGCCCTGCAGAACTTCATCATGGCATTGCTGCCACAAGGCGTGGCGCAGATGAATGCTGCTGCTCCTACACCATTCACATCTCCGCCCCCAGGTGTGTCAGTGCCTCACAGTGCGGCAGACATTTCCACTCTGGCACCTGATGTGTCACTGCCACACAGTGCAGCAGACAATCCACCTCCGGCCCCTGATGTGTCAGTGGCACACAGTGCTGCAGCCGGAACTGCAACACCCACAGGTGGGTCAGGGCACACATCCGAGGACGAGGACGTGGCTGGCTTTGAGATCAGAAGGAGGCACTAGCATTCATTTCTGCCACCTGGCCTGTTGCTCCTTGGTGCCGCACATGGCCCCATGACCTTCCACTGACCCCCGATACACTCTGCGGCACTCACCTTGGACCGCGACATGGACTGCCACATCTTGTTTGGTGACCAATGACACGACGACCAGACTGCGGACTGTACTCTTCCTCTTTCGCTGTACTTGTCATTCCCCGATGGACTCTGGCTGGCCGTCCACGGGCCCATATTGTAGAATGGGGTTGGCATTGCCCTGTACTGCTCCAGCTGCAAAACTCCACTGGATGTGCATTAAACATTCAGGAACGCACTGCTGTGTCATGTCTTTCATCATTCAAGTATGAATGTGTGGATGAATGTAGGGTCAGTGATTCCCCCTAACGTCAATGATGCTCATCTAGTGGGATTCCAGGCACAGTGTGCTACATTGCCGATTGCGTTCCGGGTGCCGTAGACACTACAACAGGGACACACGCATTAGTCACTTCCTTGTCCGGACATGGACTGCACCACGCCCAGAGGCCCCGAGTCATTGTTGCAAGCCCTGCGCTGGTCTGGCGTACGCCAGGCCAGACCATTCCGCTTACGCTCCGAGGGTGGGGCCACATAACCACATGTCGCAGGTTTACACGCTAGTGGTCTGCAGGTCACTGGTCTAGTTGTCAGCATGTCACGGCCACTCCCAGAGGGCAGGTTTGCACACATACCACACCCATCCGGCGCAGGTGTCACAGGCCTTGTGACCCCGAGAATATAAGGGGCCGGCAACGTCACATTCCCTACTGCCGGAGGTGACTGGATGATGGACGCTCCACGGGGCTCAATCATGAAGGGCCCATGAGTTGTTGCGCACAGGGTTAGTGGCACCCGAGGCCTTGCGGCCGTCACGGGCCTACCACCACGTGGCGCTGACTGGGGTTGCACAGGGTTAGTGGCACCCGAAGCCTTGCGGCCGTCACGGGCCTACCACCACTTGGCGCTGACTGGGGTTGCACAGGGTTAGTGGCCCCGAAATTGCTGAGCGGGTGTGCAGCCTGCGATGATGACGTGTGCAGTGATGTAGTCTCTGCCATTGATGCCTCAGGACTCGCCATGTGTGGGAACTGCTGGGCCGCGGTGTGGGTCCGCATGATGTGGAGCATGCTATGGTGGCGGGACCGGAGCCTGGAGCTTGCACGGGCATGTGGTGTGCCCACTGGTGGACACACCGTTGGCGGCAGGTGAGCAGTGGGACCTGGGTGCGCAAGGGCGGACAGCCAGCGCTGGCCGGCGGGAGGGGGGAGGGTGCGGCTGCATGTGTGCGCAGGGGCGAACAGGCGTTGTTGCCGTGTGCAGTGAGATGGACTCTGCCATGATTGACTCTTGCCTCGATTACAGGTTGCAGACCTGGTGGCTTGCAGTGTATACCGGCACTTGGTTGGAGACACACCGGTGGCAGCAGGTGAGCAGTGGTGCCTGGGTGCGCGGGGGCGGCAGTGTCCCTCCCTCTCTCTCTCTCTCTCTCTCTCTTCCTTTCCTTCTCTCTCTCTCCCTCCCTTCCTTTCCTTTCCTTCTCTCTCTCTCTCTCTCTCTCCCTTCCTTTCCTTCTCTCTCTCTCTCTCTCCCTTCCTTTCCTTCTCTCTCTCCCTTCCTTTCCTTCTCTCTCTCTCCCTCCCTTCCTTTCCTTCTCTCTCTCTCTCTCCCTCTCTTCCTTTCTCTCTCTCCTTCTCCCTCTCCCTTTCTTTCTTTCTCTCTCTCTTTCTCTCTCTGCCTTTCTTTCCTTCTCTGTTTCTCTGTGTCTCGCTCCTTTGATGTGTGCATGACACACGTTCTGATTTTGTGCTTTATTTTCCAGGCTGTGACATCAAGATTGTCCCGGACGGACCCGACAGGAGTCTTCCGCATTGGTGTTTTGTGTTGTATTTCAATAAAGTTTTTGGTTGTTACTTCAATGATGAGTGACTGTTTCTCGTTCTTCTGACCACACGTGTGTTTCTTCTTGTCATTGTGCGACATCATGCGCTTTTTGTGGCTCTTGTGTCGTACACGGTATGTGTTTGTCAGGAGGGGGACCGGGGGGGGGCCTGGGAGTGGGGGAGGTGGGTGTTGTGGCCCTCTTGGGTCTCCGAGCTGCATGATCATTGTCTCCATGGCATCTGTGGGTCTTCCGATGTGGCTCTGTGCTGGGCTCCCTTTCGTACTGCAGGTAGTCGTCCTGCTTAACACCAGCAGAAGGCAGGTGTTAAATCCCTGCTGCTACCGCGGCTTATCGCCTGTTTTTGGTTCGCATCGCAGATCTGGCAGTTCTTTGTGAAAGTGGTGTAGTGGTGTTTTCGTGTGTTTTTGCACGGAAACGCCTACTCTGCATCTCATTAGGGTTAGTTGGTGGTGTCACCCCTGGAGATAAGTTTTGCGGCAGTTATCGCGGCAATACTGGTGATGTCTGCAGTTTGCACCCGCTTGTGAATGGGGCGTTAAATCTATCTCCACTTTTGATGCGTTAGGGTGGCGATAACTCGGCGATAAGTCCTTGTGAATATGCCCCTTAGTGGGTATGTTAGAGTGTGTTACTCCCTCTCTGATTATTGACAGTCTTCAGTATGCACCGCAGTAACACCTCCAGCCTTGTGTGGATTTAACCAAGTGTTTTCTCTTTTGTATTTGGGTATTAGTGGACAAATATAACGTGGAGCAAGAATCCTTACCTCCACTTGTTGAACCAGAAAGGCCACATCCTATTTTATTTTCAGGTATCTCTATTATGTGGTTACATAAAGAATTAGCAGCTACGCTGAGAAATACAAGACATTGGTTTACATTGTATTGACTGCATTCTCTCTTTCAGGTCTCCTTCCCCGCTGTTCCCTTCCCTACCTTCCCCCGCTTGATCACCTCTAGTGTCTGTATCTTTCCACTCAGACACTGGGGATATCAGGAGGTGGACCATACTAGCATCAATCCGATCCTGAGGATACCTGGCACCGTGACAGAATAAACGGCCCCGGCTCAGAGCCCGGAAGCCGTTTAAGCTAACTTCCCCGCAACGTCTTTGCGTGCACACCTCCGTGCTGCAAGGATTGCTGGGAATTGTAGTTCATTGGGCTTTTCTGCCGTATGTCAGTATTCAAATGCGGAGCCCGGCCCCCTCGCTGATGCGCTCTGACATCTCATGAGAGGGGACACCTTGTGATTTGAGGGACAGAGTTGTGAATCTGGCTCATGAGGGGCATCTTAGTAGGACACCAAGGCTCGTGTGAGAGAAAGATATTGGTGGCCAGGCATGGACCACATGATTGAGAGGGTGGTTAAAGAGTGTCATCTCTGTGCAACCAATGCTAAATCCCATGTTGCCAATCATGCTCCTTTGTCTCCAGTTGAAGTTCCGGAGAAAGTGTGGTCTAAATTGGGTTTGAACATAATGGGTCCTTTTGAACTTATGCCTTCGAGCGAGAGGTTTTTGCTTCTCTTGGTAGATCACACCTCTAAGTGGGTTGTGACTAAATGTGTGAGTGTTGTTAACACTAGAATGGTGATTGAGTTCCTCAAAGATGTTTTTGTGAGTGAGGGTGTTCCGAAATACTTAGTCACTGACAATGGTGTGCAATTTGCGTCACAAGAGATGCAAGTTTTCCCCAAGGATTGTGGAATTGTCCACCAGAAGACGGCTCTCTATGCACCGCAGGCCAATGGTCTGACAGAAAGAATGAACAGGGTGGTTAAGAGTTGTGCACAGAGGGCATTAGATTCAGGTTTATCTTTTAAGAGTGTGTTGAGGGAAACGTGGTGGGCTCATCGGACTGCACCTAATGTTATCACGCAGAAGTCTTCTTTTGAGGCTTCAAGGGGAAAGATGGCTAACTCTAAGTTAAATCCGGAATGGTTACCTGTTAAAAGCAAATGTGGTATTTATGATGAATTAAGGAGAACCAGACTTCTGGATTATCAACAAAAGTATAAACGTAGGTATGATGCTAAGTTGTCCGTTAAGGTGAAGAAATGGAATGTTGGGGATCAGGTCCTTGTGAAAAAGCCGAGACAAGGGAGAAAGGGAACTTCTGGCTTGGAGTATGTCTAGACTTGTCAGATATGCAGGAAGGTTTCCTAACACCAGTGTCCATGATAGGAATGGTGGTGGATCTGACGAGTTGTGTAGACCCTCCTCAACGAGATGTAGGAAATTACCTGCTAAATTTGAAGACTATGAGGCATATTCACAAGCAGCTATCGCCGAGTTAACGGCACTTTATCGCAGCCAAAGTGGCGATAAATTTATCGCACCATTCACAAGCTGGTGTTAACAGCCCAGAACACCATTTTACCCGCAATAGCAGCCGCAAAAAACATCGCCACAGATGACCCCCGCAACTATCGCTAATGAGATGCAGAGTAGACGTACCCATGCAAAAAGCCGCGAAAACACCACTCCGCAACATTCTCAATGACCAGCCAGATCGCCGATAAGACCACAAAACAGGCGATAAGGCCCGTTAGCAGCAGGAAACTAACACCTACTCTGACCTGGTGCAAAGTCGGACCACAGCCTGCACCACAAAATGGAGCCCAGCCCAGAGCCACACCTGAAGGGCAACAGATGCCATGGAGCCACTGATCATGCAGCTCGGAGCCCCAACAGGGCCACAACACCCACCGCCACCACCCCCAGGTCCCCTAACCCAGCCCCCCCCGGCCAAAGACATGCCACATCAACTACACGGAATCATGTACCAAATAATCCGCCTGATGTCGCACAATCACATTTGGTGGCATGCATGTGTCGTCACAAAAATGAGCATCACACATCCACCTTCGATATAACAAATGAAAATTTATTCAAAGAAACAGAACAGAAATGAAGACACATGGCGGCTCCCTTCGGGACAATCCGTAGGTCACAGCCTGCAAGACAAAAATCATGATGAGAAGGTGTGTCTTGCGCACATCAAAGGACAGAGAGAGAGCGAAGGAGAGAGAGAGAGAGAGAGAAAGAGAGGGAGCGAGAGAAAGACGGACAGGGAGGGGGAGCGAGAGAAAGACGGACAGAGAGGGGGAGCGAGAGAAAGACGGACAGAGAGGGGGAGCGAGACACAGATAACAGAAGAGATGGACAGGAGAGAGAGTGCCCACAATGCGCACCCAGGCCACACTGCCCACCTGCTGCCACAGGTGTGTCTCCAACCACGTGCCTGTATGTAGTGCAGTTCACCAGGTCACACATCTGAAACAGATCCGTCATCTGAAACAGAGTCCAGAGACATGAATGGCAAAGTACATACAATTGCACAAGACATCATCGCCTGTCCGCCCCTGCGCACCCAGGCAGATGTACCCCAGCCCCTCCCGCCGCCCAGCGGTGCATGCCCGCCCCTGCGCACCCAGCCTCACTGCTCACCTTCCGCCCTTGGTGTGTAGTAATGATGGTCCACCACGTGCCGCTGCAAGCCACATGCCCGGGCCCGCGGACATGGCACCCTCCACATCATGCAGCCCCGCTCCGCAGGCCACCAGGTCTCACATATGATTCTGGGTCTTGATTTCGCCATGGCAGAGGACATACCAGTGCACTGGGCATCATCGCAGGCTGCACACCCGCTCAGCCCTTGAGGTGCCACTAACTCTGTGATCCGGGATGCGACGCCACGTGGCGGTAGGCCCGCGCTGCCCGCTGGCTCTGGCCTACACTGCGGTCCAGCAGGGCACACATATCCTGAGCGTTCCGGACGGCCGGGACGGGGCATCATCGCAGGCTGCACACCCGCCCAGCACTTAAGGTGCCCCTACCTCAGTGCACCCAAAGTCACCGTCCCGTGGCGGTGTGCCTGTGCCGGCCGCAATGTATCCGGTGCCACCAAGTCTGTGTCCCTAAGGCATGGACCCTGTATGATTGGGTATCGTGTTGCGGACACCAACATGTCACCTCCGGTCCTGGGGAATGTGATGTTGCAGGGCCTGAGGCCCTCATGCCTACATTAACACCACACAGATGCACCCAGATAGAGAGTGGAAATGGCGTCGAGCACGTGCGCCCGTCCCTTTTCATTGGCAGGGTCACATGTCCCATGACGCGTGTGCTGGATGGGTGTGGTGTGGGTGTAAACCAGCCATGAGGGAGTGGCTGTGGCATGCTGACAACTAGACCTGTGAGCAGCAGATCACCACAGGAAAGACAGGGGACATGTAGCGTTGCCGTCCCCCCCTGTGAGCGTAAGCGGAGTGGGCTGGCCTGGCATATGCCAGTCCAGCGTAAGGGTTTGTATATGACCCTGGGGCTCTGGGCGTGGTTCCTTACTGGGCTGGACAAGGAAGTAACTCATGCGTGTGTCCCTGTTGTTGTGTCAGCCCCACCTGGACCGCATTGGGCAATGTGTCACCCTGTGACCCCTGTTCTACGACATGAGCCACATGGACGTAAGAGGAGTCCAGTGAGCCTACATTCATCCATACTTCCACACTTGAAAGACCATAGACATGACACATCTGTGTGTATATGAATGTTTAATGCACATTCAGTGGAGTGTTGCATCTGGAGCAGTACAGGGCCAAGCACACCCCACATGACGATGTTGTCCCATGGAGGGCCAGCCAGGGTCCTTCAGGGAATGACAAGTCCAAAGGAAGAGGAAGAGTTCAGTCCACAGTCTGATTGTTGTGTCAATGGCGATCAAACAGCATATGGCAGTCCATGTCGAGGTCCAAGGTGAGTGTCGCAGAGTGCATGGGGAGACAGTGGAAGGTGATGATGCAGAGGGCAGTACCAAGCTGAAGCCGGACCTATGGATGAGATGCATGCTGCTGCGTCCTTCTTACCACGAGGGCAGTATCATCCGCATCTTCGTTCTCTGCTGTTTCATGTGCCTCACGTGTGGGTGGTGGTGTTCTGTCTCCAGCACTGTGTGGCACTGACACTTCAGGGGCGGAGATGTGGATGGAGTGGTGGCAGCAGCATGCATCCGCGCCAGGCCTTGTGGCAGCAATGCCATGAGGAGGGTCCTGAGGTCATTGAGGAACCCAGTTACCTCTCGCTGGTGTGCAGCCGTGGCAGCCGCTCGTTCCGCATTCGCCCGCTCCATGGTCTCCATTAACCTCCGCATGTTTCCCAACTCCCGTGTGACATCGCTAGAGCCACTCGGACTGGACAGTTGTACTATTCTCTGAGTCAGGGCTCCAGCGATGTCAGCCATGGTCCATTGCAGAGCATGGAGCAGACTGTGGGTGTCGGTTAGGGACCGTGAGTGGTCCCTGATGGGACTTAGACACCCACGTATGGCATCTAGTTTGTCTGCCATGCGGTCGAAGCCCACCCGCACCTGTTCAGCCAGATTCTCCTGGCACCCCAAAATACGGCGTTGGAAGGCCATGTGTTCTTTGTGGGGGTCCTGGGAGGCAGCAGTGGTGGTGGGTGCTGCCTGCTGTGTGATCTGTGCAGGGGGTGGGGTCTCCTCGTAGCAGCTGGGCTGCCCAGCTCCTGGAAGTGGGCTGCGGAGGCTCTCCACGAGCAGTTGGAGGGCGTCAGAGTCGAAGCTGTGGTCGTCCTCTTCGTCTCCAGAGAAGAGAGGGTCGGGCTGCTCTGCAGGAGGTGTTGATTCTCCCTCTGCAATGTGAAGGGGAGATGCAGTTTAACAATGTGTCCACATGTATGTTGTCGCATTGTATATGTCTGCATACAGACAGCATGACTGGGTACATTGTGGCTGTTTGGGAGGAGCTGCCTATTTGATGGGGGACAGTGGACATTTCGACAACAGACGTGTGTGTGTTTGTACTCGTACATTATCACCGCACATTTCCCTGCAATGCCAATTGTGATTGGCCAGTGTCTGCACCCAAGCGGCACCAGTTGTGTCCTGTGTTCTGTTGTAGGTGTTTTGCGGATTGTGTCACATCGTTGTCAATGTAGATGTGCTCTGCATGTGATGTGTGTGCTGCATTTTTGCGGAGTCGCCCCTGCAGCTCAGATTTTGCTGCCCCTTATCACTTTCATGAGGTGTGCCTTTGACTTCTGTGCTTGTACAGTGTTGACATGTTGCATACTTGGGTACGTTGGTCTTTTGGTGGGAGTTGGTGGTCTGGGGCATGGTTTGTCCGCAGATGTGCTCAACTTAATTGTGCATGTGTGCCATTGTGCATATCTCCCTCCAGGTCCTGGTCGTTACTCACCCTGTTGCTGTTGTGTCGGGTCCTGTTGAGCAGTGTCCGGGCCCCCAACTCCTGTCACCGTCTCCCCACTGATGACTGTGGACACCATTTCCTTCATGTCGTCCAGCTCCTCCTGTGGCGCTGGGCTCCCACCTCCAGTCTGCATTGCTGCCTTCAGGTTGTTGGCGAGTTTCAGCTTGGTTTTGCGCTTGACATCATTCCAGCGCCTCTTGACCTCGTCCATTGTCCTCTTCAGCACTCCGACTGCATTCACCTTGTCCACGATGGACTGCCATATTGTATTTTTTGTTGCCAATGACACAGTGGAGGTGACGAACAGTTGTTGATGGTGTTCTGTCACCTCTGTTATCAGGATCCTGCTTTCCTGCGGACTGAACTTCGTCTTCCTCTTCTTCTTGTCCTTGCCCTTCCCTGACCCCGAAGTCCCAGGATTGTCCTCCGGGGGGCTTGTGGGGTTCTGGCTCTCCTCCGTACTTGCTCCGGCAACGTCCATTGTGCTTCGCTGTTGTTTGGCATTTGTTTGTCTGTTTTTTATCTACTTTTATGGTGATTGTTCCCGCCTGATGCGTGTGTATTGCAGGCCTGTAGCTGGGTTTTACTGATTTTCGTATCGCGATTGGCCTCATCGCAGCTTTTTTTGCGTTAGTGTTTCGCATTTTTGCGGCGTGGCGTTGATTTTAACGCGGTCAGTTGACGCGTTATCTGGGGACTATCGCATGGTACCGCCGTGTTGTGAATACTTGGTTAACAAGGCGTTAATTTCCCGCGATGGACTGCGATATGCAAAGTTGCGTTAGGCTAAATTTGCAGTGGTTATCACACATTCTTGGGAATATGCCCCTATGTTTTACACTGAGTCATGTTGTTATTGAGTGCAAATTTTCTCCCCTTGTTGTTAAGTTTCCTTTTGCTTTTGTTTCTTTGCCTGTGCTTGTTTTCTTTCTTTTCTTTTCTTTTCTTTCTGTTATGTAAAGGGGATGTGCCGCTGGAACGTGCCTAGAATGTTGAGGTCTCTATGAGAATGCTGTAGATCGGTTTATTGTTTGGCAGGCTGGCTAGCAATACAGTCCGCGGTGTTGAAGCTGAATAATTACTTTGGAAACTGACCAGAATTCGTGTCTTAATACTAGCCTATCTCCCTTTTTCAGATGTAGCTAACCACTACAACTTACTTATAGAAAGCCCATTTTACCAACAAAGCAAACACAGACTAAGCCCCCTATTGGACTACTTTGAAGAAATTAGGTTGGCAGGCTGCACTGCTCCAACGCCAACCCAAATTCCAAATACCATGGTGAAATGTCTATGACAGCACCATAGCTCAAAAATTCAGTAGAAGGATAACACAGTGCCTTCCAAGTCGCACTATGGAGAACTCAACCTACACTCTACAAACTCATAAAAGCCCTACAAAAAGAACAAAGCTACCCACAACTAAGAATAGAGCAATCAGTAACCCAAATTAAACCTAAAGTAAGTAAACAAATCCGTAGAATGTGCAACATGCTACAATGTAAAGTTAAAATCTTTATAAACAACAAATGTGTACACTAGTTAGAAACAATATCAAAATACCTATTATAAAGCACCTATTATGCCTACAAAATAACCAGCAAACCTTAATGAAGGTACACAACACCACAACTTAAGGATTTTTAAATAAATATGAAACAATATATTTTTATACATCAGTAAAACATGGAAATACTGTAGAAAATAAGACTGATAAATAAAAATAACATATTTAAAAACCATCCACACAAAGCACTATGTTCAAATACAAGAAAAATTTGACATTACGAATGTAATAAACACAAATTATAACATTACAATATCTAAAATAACACTATACTACTACCAAACTCTAAGTTGCCCTAATGCACAACACAACTAAGCAACAGAAATCAAACTACAACTAACTGACCATAAAAAGTAACACTATAACTCACTTTAACTAACTCTACCTACATCTCTCCTACCCCAGAAACCCTTAAAATTTCAAAGATCAACACCTGGTAACAGTGAATTGTTTTCACCAAATCTGACGAAAAATGACACAAGTAGACTACAAAAGTAGACTTACCTTAAGGATAAATGCCTGCTAAACGGAAAAAAAATACTATCTCCCTGTAGAAAACAATGGGACTATACTAATAATTGTGAAAAAAGTTAAAAGATGTTTAACAATAATGCAACAATATTATAAAATATGTAAAAAATGTCAGTGATGTATAAGAATGTATAATAACAATTTAAATAAATATGTAAAGCATAAAATAAATAGTACTATACATTTTATAAATAATGTAATATAGTACCATTCATAATATACTTCAAAAAGTATATCAAACTTGCTATAAAATAAAAAATATTTGTTTTACAAATGTATTTGTTTTAAAAGTGTACCATATTTGGAAACTTTTTGACAAATATGGGAAACAATGTAAAAATATATATAACATGATTTCTGTTTTAAAAAAATATGAAAAATGCAAATATGTAAAACAATGATACAAAATATATAACATGTTTTGTGTTTTAAAAAATGTGAGAAATACCAATATGCAAAACAATGTTATAAATAATATTTTAAATGTTCTTTGTGTCAAAAAAGCAATTTTTGTTTGTTTCAAAAATATGTATTTGGATTACAAATATAAACATACATTAAATAAAATATAAAAATATAAATAAAGAAAAATATAAAACTATAAAACGGTAATTTACTATGCTATTAAAAAAGTCAATGCTAGTGATGTATGTGGATAGTGCAATAATTTAAGTTTTTAATCAATTATTATATTACATATGAAATGTAATATTCTATTACTTATTATATTCAACATTTTACACATTAAAATAGTTACATTTACATCTCCTACTACTACTGAAACCATTTCAGGGGTTATGTTGTGTACTAAAAGGTATCACAATTAAAATTGCCACTCCAATCTAACCTATTGAGGGAAAGTTTTGGACACTAAAGTGGTGACATTTACTCTCCCCACTTCAAGCTAAGCCATGCAGGGAAAGGCGTTGCACACTAAGGGGGTGACATTTACCTTTTCCACTCCAATCTAAGCCACATAGAGGGAGCCATTTAGGGGAATGTGCTGGACACTAATGGATTGATACTTACTACTGCCATTCCAAACTAAGGGCCTGGTTATGAGTTTGGCATTCATGGTACCGCGGTCAAAACGGCGTTGGATTCACCGCCGCCCAGTTGGCGGTCCGCTGGCCCTAATACGATGCATGTGGTTTCATAGATGAAAGACCACCGCAGCACTGCCACTACTGCCAGGAAATCATGACCGCAGAGGCAGCGGGATAGGCCAAAGCGTCTGTTGAAGGGCGGACTGCCAGTGTTACCGCTGGCCCAATCACGATGTGCCTTTCCACCGACGTGACTGTGGTGGTCAAACTGCCACAGCTGAGCTGGCGGAAAGGGGCGCATATAAGGCTGAAAGTCACTGTACTCAGCAACATACTTCCTGTTCCACCATGGAGCCAATGGTACACGTCCTGCCGCTGCTTGATGACTTCCAAAACCGATAACGTCGTGGACGCAACCGACGGTAAGTCAGAATCTACCCCGTTTCTATTGACTTCCCAGTTAACAGATGCACAGGCAGGGACATCTTGAGGTGTTTGGGTTCCCTGGCCCAAACCTATTTTGTGGGTCTCAGCTTTGAATGTAAGATCTAAATGTACCTCTCTGATTCCCTCTTTTGCCAGGTCACTGACACTGCACA
The DNA here is from genome assembly GCA_963921515.1 of Calotriton arnoldi. Lineage (NCBI taxonomy): Eukaryota > Metazoa > Chordata > Amphibia > Caudata > Salamandridae > Calotriton > Calotriton arnoldi. Next base: position 51,748 of record CAWUFW010014497.1, on the reverse strand, counting down.
GCACACCCTCCCAAATTACAAATGTGTTTACATCTAATATTCATGGATAGTGATGTGTGTTTTTAATATTGCAACACAGCAGCAGCTCCTCCCGAACATCACATCAGATAACCTCAGTGCCACCCTCCCATTTCCCACATGCTAGGTCCTATGTTGATATGAATTAAACTTAAGTATGGATGTTGCATGAAACAGAAACACACCTTCTCTGCAAAATGTCTGTAATAGACTCTCACATATCACCCACATTAAAAAGTAGTTTGTAGGAAATGTTAATTAAACCCAAACTGTTGAAGAAGTATTTCAAGGTCATCATGGAAAGACTCTCTGTAGAACAGCTTTGGCTAAATTAGGGGGCACCCTGAAAGTATGGCTCCCTGGCCCAGAGCCCACTTATCCCATGCCTCTAAACGACTCTGTGCACAGGCCCCCTGGCTCCAAGTATATCAGGAATAACCAATAACATCACCAGGCGCCATGCATGTTTCTGATGTTGAAGTTAACTAAATTTAAACTAGCACATCTGTACAATCACATTGTGTCCATAACGTTGGTGCTAGCTGGCAACAAACAATGCAGATGTGCACAAAAAGGGATAGCAAATCTAAATGGATAAACACACCATATATGTGTGTTTGAAATAAATAAATTCAGAACCTTTTCACAATTCAAAAATATGGATCTCATATCATTGGGCTAAGTGCAATGTAAGATCATGTAGAAATTTCTCTACTCAAGGGGTAACCGTCAGCCATACATTGCCTTGAACAAAAATGGCAGTCCCAATCACGAGCCATACTCTAACACATCATCCATTTAACTATTCCCCTTGTCTATAGTAAGTCCTGCATTGTATGCTACTTCAATGGTCGCATCATATAACAAGGTGCAATGAATATATGTACATACCTATTGTCATGACCTGTAGTCCGGTAGCGTAGGAGTGGCTCTGTTCTTCCTTCCTCCTGTCCTCTTTCTGTTTCGGCGATCTTGCCGTGTTGTTCTGTTGGTGCGGGAGTGCGCAGCTGCGGACGCACTGGCGGTATGCTCAGTATATAATCCGAGCTCGTCAGTGCTTCCGTGCTTGGTTTCTTTTCCGGCCCCCGGAACGACTTCGCCGTCAGAATCTCTGGATCGCGCTGACATTTCCTTGTTTGTCCTTCGTTAGGAGTGCGGACTGGAATACGCGCTCTACAGTGACATTTGTTTCTTTGGGCTTCACCTGGAAATTCGTTTGGACTTTGGCACTTCCCCTCTTTTTTTCCCCTCGTTGTGGGTACTCGTACGGAGGTGAGGCGCTTTGTTTGGTGAAAACAGAGACGTGGCAGTCTCGCGCCTCTTGTTCCCTCCGTCCCACATTTACCTTGTGCATCCCTCTCACCTCGCTGTAGGTGTTCTTAGTGCTACTTAAGTAGCTTCCTGGTTTTTTCTTTTACTATTATAAGGGATCCCTTTAGCCTTTTTCCTATTAGAGCGGGTTTTTTTACCATATTGTTTTTTTCCCGTGAAGACTTTATGGAGCAGCACTATTCCTGGATTTGTGATTTATTTACATGAAAGGCTGGACACAGAACTTTGTGGATATTCATCCTTCCATGAGGATTACGCTTTGTTTCTGCTGGGGTAAGCTATGTTTGATAGATCCCAGGGACAGTGTGTATGGGGGCTGGCTTCTATTTCATTGCTATTAATGCTTTTCTTGTTTCTTTTTCTTCTTTTCTGAAGCTGCCAGTACTCTTCTTGGAAATTGGTCTCAGCCAGACAGAGGAGCCTAGAACTGTAGTCCATCGCCTTGTGTCCTTTATTCCCCCTTATTTTTCCCCACCTTCTCCCAGTGTATTCTTTTGCTCTCGCCTTAATATACATGGGAGGGAGTATTAGATGCATGGGTAGAGGACTGGGATGATCTTTGTTCCTGCAGTGTTTAGTATTATTGGTGAGTGGGGGCGGAACAGGAAAACCAAGCCCACGAAAAGTACACTGCCCGAGCGAAGATGGATCCAGATGTTGGTAACCCTATGTCCCTGGAGGAGAGGCGTGTGGGGGTGGACCTTTCTATGCAGGAGTTGATTTCAGCCCTTTCTACTCTTCAGTCAGAAGTAAGGGATTTGAGGAAAGAGAATCAAGGTTTACATCAGGAGTTGACCATTTTTAAGGCAGGAGAGAATCCACGGGGAAGTGCTCCTGGAGCTATACCTAAAACACCAGGGCCGGTAGTGCAGCCAGCAACCTTTCAGTTTGACAGGAATGTCAGTTCTGCTGGTAGTGTAGGATCCCCAGTTGCTATTACAGTCCAAACACCTGTACAGGTTCCATTGGTGGTTCCTGAGCGGTTTTCAGGGGACTGTAATAAATTCGGCATATTTATGAACCAATGCCATCTGCACTTCATGTGTAGACCTACGGCCTTCCCGGATGATTCGGCAAAGGTGGCTTTTGTGATCTCTTACTTGGCAGGTACTGCAGCACAGTGGTCGGTCCCTTTGGTGGACAGTGATGACCCTGTTTTGTATAATTTTCCTGCGTTTAAGGAGTAGATGCGTTGGTTATTTGCTAAACATGCCTTTATGCAGGCCAGTGATACTGAGCTACTCAAGTTAAGGCAGGGTAAACAGGATTTGTTGGTGTATGTCTCTACCTTTAACCGTCTTGTTGCAGAAACGCATTGGCCCATGGAAAAGTGAACGTCTTTGTTTTATCAGGGTCTCAGTGAGGAACTGAAGGATGTGGTGTCCCAGGTTGTGAGTCCTCCTGAGGACTGTGTGGAATTTATTGATTTGGTTGTTAAACTAAATCATTGTTTATCCGAACAAAAAGGAGAAAGGAGGCGGTTTCCCGCACCTTATGTTATTGGGGTACCGGGAGATCAGAAGGTAGAAGGGGAGACTAAATTCCAACCAGAACCCATGCAGATCGGGGGGGTGCGGGCCCCTTGTCTAGAGAAGAGAAAGAAAGGAGGGGGGTACATAATTTGAGTTTGTATTGTGGCAAGAGTGGGCATCATGCACGTGAATGTCCGGTACAACCCTCCAGTATGTTGTCCAAGAAATCTGTAGCCTTTGTGAAGCAGGAAGTAATGTCTTGTGGGGTCGATGATGGCATGACTTTAAACCCCTATGACATTGCGGGTTCGGTTCAGAGGGTACCTCGTCATTTTACCATTATAGTGACCTTGGTGATTACTAACAGCAGGTGGACTACTATTTCGGTTTTGCTGGATTCAGGCGCTACCGTTAATTTTATGGATATACACTTCGCAGCCAGATTGGAGGTGCCTTGTGTGTGTAAAAAACAACCAGAACCTGTGAGAGCTATTGATGGTACTGATTTATCATCAGGGTTGATTGTTAAACAGACAGAACCTCTTCTTTTGACCTGTGATAACGGTCATTCTGAGTCCGTTAGTTTTGACCTTATTGATGCCCCCACTTTTGGTGTAATACTCGGAGTACCATGGTTGCAGACTCATAATCCGAGGATTGATTGGGTCAGATGAACGGTTACTTTGGACTCTGAGCACTGTTTGCAGCAGTGTTATTGGAGGCTACAGACTGCGTTTCACTGTTGGTTTGTGCAGTGGGCACACTAGTGGATGGTGGCTGCCTTCCGCCCACTTATTCAGAGTACTCAGATGTGTTTGACAAGACTAAAGCTGGAGTTTTGCCACCCCATAGGGATTTTGATTGTCGAATTGATTTAGTACCTGGGGCTACTTTGCCATGTAGTCAGGTTTATGCACTTTCTGAACCCGAAGAGCGGCATCTGCGGTCATATTTGGACGAGATGTTGGCGTCTGGGTTCATTAGACAATCCTCTTCTCCTGTATCTTCTCCTACATTCTTTATACCCAAAAAAGAAGGAGATCTTCGTGCTTGTGTGGATTATAGAGCACTCAATAAGGTAACAATTAAAAACAAATATCCGCTTCCTTTGATCCCGGTGTTGTTGGATCAGGTACGACATGCCACAGTGTTCACCAAACTTGATTTGCGGGGTGCTTACCATCTCATTCGTGTCCGTACTGGAAACGAGTGGAAGACCGCTTTTCGGACAATGTTCGGTTTGTTCAAATACTGTGTCATGCCGTTTGGGCTCTGTAACGCCCCTCTGCCTTTCAGTTTTTTATCAACGAGGTGTTACAGGTGTACTTGGAAGTGAGCTTTATTGTTTACATTGATGACATCTTGATTTTTTCTAAGACAGCAGGGGAGCATGATACTCATGTCATACAGGTGTTGCAGAAATTACGGGAACATTTTTTGTTTGTGAAAAGGGAGAAATGCCATTTTGGGGTTTCTTGTGTGGAGTTCTTGGGTTTCCTCATTTCTGCTGATAGGATAAAGATGGACCCTAAAAAGACAGTGGCTATTACAACTTGGCCTGTGCCTACTAGTGTGAGAGAGGTACAAGTTCTTTTGGGGTTTGCCAATTTTTATAGGTGTTTTATCTCCCATTTCTCGGATATAATTACACCTATAATGGCCTTGTTACGGAAAGGGGTGCCATTTGTGTGGTCTTCTGCTGCTCAACTTGCTTTAGAGACTTTGGTGGGCAAATTTACATCAGCTCCCATATTGAAACATCCCGATCCCGCCCTTCCTTTTTTTGTGGAGGCTGATGCTTCCCAATATGCAGTGGGAGGGGTGTTATCGCAACGGGATATAGAGACTGGTCTTATGCATCCCATTGCTTTTTCTCTAAAAAAACTGTTACCAGCGGAACAGAACTACACTGTGGCTGAAAGAGAGCTGTTGGCCATAAAACTGTCTTTTCAGGAATGGAGGCATCATTTATGGGGGGCTAGACACACAATCACTATTTACACCGATCACAAGAACTTAGAATTCTTTTGTTCTGCACGGGCTTTAACACCAAGACAGATGAGGTGGGTGTTGTTTTTTAACGAATATGATTTTACGATTACGTACAGACCTGCTATTCAACAAGTGAAGTCTGAAGCACTATCACGTATACATGTGGTGCCCATGGAAGAGGCCTTGACTCTTGAGGATAGGCCTATGATTGCTAAGGAATAAATTGTGGGGTGTAACTCCTTAGATGACCTTCTTTGTGCAGTCAGGGACCAGTTGCTAGTCATAGACATGACTCCGTGGTTAACTGATGCTGCCTGTCAGCTGAGAGATGGGTTGTTGTACTATAGGGATCAATTGTTTATACCACCGGAGATGAGGAAACAAGTGCTTACCTGGTGTCATTCTTCCTCATTAGTGGGACATCCAGGAATGGCGAAAACAAAGGAGTTTTGTCTTCGTTGGTTTTGGTGGGATACGGAAGGACATGATATACAGGTATTTGTGGCATTGTGTCCTGTGTGTGCCGTTAGTAAAGCTTCACATACTCCACCTGTAGGTCTTTTTCATCCACTACCGGTTCCTCCTTCTCCCTGGCATACCATAAGTATGGATTTTGTAACAGATCTTCCTTTGGAGGCTGGACACACTACCATATTGGTGGTTGTGGATTTGTTAACTAAAATGGCACATTTTATACCTTTGCCTAAAGTGCCCACTGCGAGGGAATTATCTGACGTATTTATAGCTCAGGTGTTACGATTGCATGGTATTCCTACTGCCATTGTGTCAGACAGAGATGTGCAGTTCGTTTCTCATTTTTGGAGGGAACTGTGTTCCTCGTTAAAGATGGAGCTTTGGTTGTCCTCAGCTTACCATCCGCAATCTGATGGACAGAAAGAGCGTACCAATCAGCCAATGGAACAGTACATTCGCTGTTTAATGACCTCCTTGACGGGCATTTGGGTGAGGGCGCTCCCTATAGCTGAGTTTGCATATAATAATAGTGTGCATTCGGCATTAGGTATGACCTCTTTTTTTTTATCTATGGGGTTTCATCCCAAAGCTATACCTATTCAACCCTCAGGGCACGTGCCAGCTGTAGATACCTTAAGCCGGGCATTGATTGACATTTGGAAAAAGGCACAGGAACATCTAGCCGTGGCTAAGCTCAGCATGAAGGCAAAGGCTGATCGTCACTGTTGCCCTGCTCCCTCGTATGCTCCTGGGGATATGGTTTGGTTGGCATCTAGGAATTTGAGGTTGGGAGGTCCCAGGAAGTTACAGCCTCGTTATGTTGGGCCATTTAAGATCGAGCGGGTGGTTTATCCAGTGGCTATGAGATTGGTCCTGCCTACTGACTACCGGATTCACCCTGTTTGTCATACTTCCCTATTGCAGCCGTATACGGTCACCTCTCAAGTGTTGCCCCCACCCTCCCCTGTGCTGATTGATGAGCAGGAGGAGTATGAGGTTAATGCCATCTTGGATTCCTGTAAGCGACAGGGCTGGTTATTTTATCTGGTGGACTGGAAAGGTTATCCTCCTGACGACCGTACATGGGAACCTGCTAGTTATGTGCATTCCCCCCGTTTGGTGCATCTATTTCATGCCCGTCACCCCTCGGAACCACGTCCGGTGGGGGGTCGTTTGGGAGGGGGTACTGTCATGACCTGTAGTCCGGTAGCGTAGGAGTGGCTCTGTTCTTCCTTCCTCCTGTACTCTTTCTGTTTCAGCGATCTTGCCGTGTTGTTCTGTTGGTGCGGTAGGGCGCAGCTGCAGACTCACTGGCGGTATGCTCAGTATATAATCCGAGCTCGTCAGTGCTTCCGTGCTTGGTTTCTTTTCCTGCGTTTCGCCCCCGGAAGGACTTTGCCGTCAGCGTCTCTGGATCGCGCTGACATTTCGTTGTTGGTCCTTCATTAGGAGTGCGGACTGGAATACGAGGTCCACAGTGACATTTGTTTCTTTGGGCTTCACCTGGAAATTCGTTTGGACTTTGGCACTTCCCCTCTTTTTTTCCCCTCATTGTGGGTACTCGTACGGAGGTGAGGCGCTTTGTTTGGTGAAAACAGAGACGTGGCAGTCTCGCGCCTCTTGTTCCCTCCATCCCACATTTACCTTGTGCATCCCTCTCACCTCGCTGTAGGTGTTCTTAGTGCTACTTAAGTAGCTTCCTGGTTTTGATGGTTTTTTCTTTTACTATTATAAGGGATCCCTTTAGCCTTTTTCCTAATAGAGCGTTTTTTTTACCATATTGTTTTTTTCCCGTGAAGACTTTATGGAGCAGCACTATCCCTGGATTTGTGATTTATTTACATGAAAGGCTGGACACAGAACTTTGTGGATATTCATCCTTCCACGAGGATTACGCTTTGTTTCTGTTGGGGTGAGCTATGTTTGATAGATCCCAGTGGATGAGTGTTGGGGACAGTGTGTATGGGGGCTGGCTTCTATTTCATTGCTATTAATGCTTTTCTTGTTTCTTTTTCTTCTTTTCTGAAGCTGCCAGAACTGTTCTTGGAAATTGGTCTCAGCCAGACAGAGGAGCCTAGAACTGTAGTCCATCGCCTTGTGTCCTTTATTCCCCCTTATTTTTCCCCACCTTCTCCCAGTGTATTCTTTTGCTTTCGCCTTAATATACATGGGAGGGAGTATTAGATGCATGGGTAGAGGACTGGGATGATCTTCGTTCCTGCAGTGTTTGGTATTATTGGTGAGTGGGGGCGGAACAGGAAAACCAAGCCCACGAAAAGTACACTGCCCGAGCGAAGATGGATCCAAATGTTGGTAACCCTATGTCCCTGGAGGAGAGGGGTGTGGGCGTGGACCTTTCTATGCAGGAGTTGATGTCAGCCCTTTCTACACTTCAGTCAGAAGTAAGGGATTTGAGGCAAGAGAATCAAGGTTTACATCAGGAGTTGACCATTTTTAAGGCACAAGAGAATCCATGGGGAAGGGGTCCTGGACCTATACCTAAAACACCAGGGCCCGTAGTGCAGCTAGCAACTTTTCAGTTTGACGGGAATGTCAGTTCCGCTGGTAGTGTAGGATCCCCAGTGGCTATTACAGTCCAAACACCTGTACAGGTTCCATTGGCGGTTCCTGAGCGGTTTTCAGGGGACTGTAATAAATTCGGCATATTTATGAACCAATGCCATCTGCACTTCATGTGTAGACCTACGGCCTTCCCGGATGATTCGGCAAAGGTGGCTTTTGTGATCTCTTACTTGGCAGGTACTGCAGCACAGTGGTCGGTCCCTTTGGTGGACAGTGATGACCCTGTTTTGTATAATTTTCCTGTGTTTAAGGAGCAGATGCGTCATTTATTTGCTAAACATGCCTTTATGCAGGCCAGTGATACTGAGCTACTCAAGTTAAGGCAGGGTAAACAGGATTTGTTGGTGTATGTCTCTACCTTTAACCGTCTTGTTGCAGAAACGCATTGGCCCATGGAAAAGCGAACGTCTTTGTTTTATAAGGGTCTCAGTGAGGAACTGAAGGATGTGGTGTCCCAGGTTGTGAGTCCTCCTGGGGATTGTGTGGAATTTATTGATTTGGTTGTTAAACTAAATCATCGTTTATCCGAACGAAAAGGAGAAAGGAGGCGGTTTCCCGCACCTTATGTTATTGGGGTAAGGGGAAATCAGAAGGAAGAAGGGGAGACTAAATTCCAACCAGAACCCATGCAGATCGGGGTGGGGGGTGCGGAGCCCCTTGTCTAGAGAAGAGAAGGAAAGGAGGCGGGTACATAATTTGTGTTTGTATTGTGGCAAGAGTGGGCATTATGCACGTGAATGTCTGGTAAAACTCTCCAGTATGTTGTCCAAGAAATCTGTAGCCTTTGTGAAGCAGGAAGTAGTGTCTTGTGGGGTCGGTGATGGCATGACTTTAAACCCCTATGACATTGCGGGTTCGAATCAAAGGGTACCTCGTCATTTTACCATCATAGTGACCTTGGTGATTACTAACAGCAGGAGGACTACTATTTCGGTTTTGCTGGATTCAGGCGCTACCGGTAATTTTATGGATATACAGTTGGCAGGCAGCCAGATTGGAGGTGCCTTGTGTGTTTAAAAAACAACCAGAACCTGTGAGAGCTATTGATGGTACTGATTTATCATCAGGGTTGATTGTTAAACAGACAGAACCTCTTCTTTTGATCTGTGATAACGGTCATTCTGAGTCCGTTAGTTTTGACCTTATTGATGCCCCCACTTTTGGTGTAATACTCAGAGTACCATGGTTGCAGACTCATAATCCGAGGATTGATTGGGTCAGACGAACGGTTACTTTGGACTCTGAGCACTGTTTGCAGCAGTGTTATCGGGAGGCTACAGACTGGGTTTCACCATTGGTTTGTGCAGTGGGCACTCTAGTGGATGGTGGCTGCCTTCCGCCCACTTATTCAGAGTACTCAGATGTGTTTGACAAGACTAAAACTGGAGTTTTGCCATCCCATAGGGATTTTGATTGTCGAATTGATTTAGTACCTGGGGCTACTTTGCCATGTAGTCAGGTTTATGCACTTTCTGAACCCGAAGAGCGGCATCTGCGGTCATATTTGGACGAGATGTTGGCGTCTGGGTTCATTAGACAATCCTCTTCTCCTGTATCTTCTCCTACATTCTTTATACCCAAAAAAGAAGGAGATCTTCGTGCTTGTGTGGATTATAGAGCACTCAATACGGTAACAATTAAAAACAAATATCCACTTCCTTTGATCCCGGTGTTGTTGGATCAGAAACGACATGCCACAGTGTTCACCAAACTTGATTTGCGGGGTGCTTACCATCTCATTCGTGTCCGTACTGGAGATGAGTGGAAGACCGCTTTTCGGACAAAGTTCGGTTTGTTCGAATACTGTGTAATGCCGTTTGGGCACAGTAACGCCCCTGCTGCCTTTCAGTTTTTTATCAACGAGGTGTTACGGGAGTACTTGAATGTGAGCGTTATTGTTTACATTGATGACATCTTGATTTTATCTAAGACAGCAGGGGAGCATGATACTCATGTCATACAGGTGTTGCAGAAATTACGGGAACATTGTTTGTTTGTGAAAAGGGAGAAATGCCATTTTGGGGTTTCTTGTGGGGAGTTCTTGGGTTTTCTCATTTCTGCTGATGGGATAAAGATCGACCCTAAAAAGACAGTGGCTATTACAACTTGGCCTGTGCCTACTAGTGGGAGAGAGGTACAAGTTCTTTTGGGGTTTGCCAATTTTTATAGGCGTTTTATCTCCCATTTCTCGGATATAATTACACCTATGACGGCCTTGTTGCGGAAAGGGGTGCCATTTGTGTGGTCTTCTGCTGCTCAACTTGCTTTAGAGACTTTGGTGGGTAAATTTACATCAGCTCCCATATTGAAACATCCCGATCCCGCCCTTCCTTTTTTTGTGGAGGCTGATGCTTCCCAATATGCAGTGGGAGGGGTGTTATCGCAACGGGATATAGAGACTGGTCTTATGCATCCCATTGCTTTTTTCTCTAAAAAACTGTTACCAGCGGAACAGAACTACACTGTGGCTGAAAGAGAGCTGTTGGCCATAAAACTGTCCTTTCAGGAATGGAGGCATCATTTATGGGGGGCTAGACACACAATCACTATTTACACCGATCACAAGAACTTAGAATTCTTTCGTTCTGCACGGGCTTTAACACCAAGACAGATGAGGTGGGTGTTGTTTTTTAACGAATATGATTTTACGATTACGTACAGACCTGCTATTCAACAAGTGAAGTCTGATGCACTATCACATATACATGTGGCGCCCATGGAAGAGGCCTTGACTCTTGAGGATAGGCTTATGATTGCTAAGGAAAAAATTGTGGGGTGTAACTCCTTAGATGACTTTCTTTGTGCAGTCAGGGACCAGTTGCTAGTCATAGACATGACTCCGTGGTTAACTGTTGCTGCCTGTCAGCTGAGAGATGGGTTGTTGTACCATGGGGATCAATTGTTTATACCACCGGAGTTGAGGAAGCAAGTGCTTACCTGGTGTCATTCTTCCTCATTAGTGGGACATCCAGGAATGGCGAAAACAAAGGAGTTTTGTCTTCGTTGGTTTTGGTGGGATACGGTAGGACATGATATACAGGTATTTGTGGCATCGTGTCCTGTGTGTGCCATTAGTAACGCCTCACATACTCCACCTGTAGGTCTTTTTCATCCGCTACCGGTTCCTCCTTCTCCCTGGCATACCATAAGTATGGATTTTGTAACAGATCTTCCTTTGGAGGCTGGACACACTACCATATTGGTGGTTGTGGATTTGTTTACTAAAATGGCACATTTTATACCTTTGCCTAAAGTGCCCACTGCGAGGGAATTAGCTGACGTATTTATAGCTCAGGTGTTACGATTGCATGATATTCCTACTGCCATTGTGTCAGACAGAGATGTGCAGTTCGTATCTTATTTTTGGAGGGAACTGTGTTCCTCGTTAAAGATGGAGCTTTGGTTGTCCTCAGCTTACCATCCGCAATCTGATGGACAGAAAGAGCGTACCAATCAGACAATGGAACAGTACATTCGCTGTTTAATGACCTCCTTGACGGGCAGTTGGGTGAGGGCGCTCCCTATAGCTGAGTTTGCATATAATAATAGTGTACATTCGGCATTAGGTATGACCCCTTTTTTTAATCTATGGGGTTTCATCCCAAAGCTATACCTATTCAACCCTCAGGGCACGTGCCAGCTGTAGATACCTTAAGCCAGGCATTGATTGACATTTGGAAAAAGGCACAGGAACATCTAGCTGTGGCTAAGCTCAGCATGAAGGCAAAGGCTGATTGTCACCGTTGCCCTGCTCCCTCGTATGCTCCTGGGGATATGGTTTGGTTGGCATCTAGGAATTTGAGGTTGGGAGGTCCCAGGAAGTTACAGCCTCGTTATGTTGGGCCATTTAAGATCGAGCGGGTGGTTAATCCAGTGGCTATGAGATTGGTCCTGCCTACTGACTACCGGATTCACCCTGTTTTTCATACTTCCCTATTGAAGCCGTATACGGTCACCTCTCAAGTGTTGCCCCCACCCTCCCCTGTGGTGATTGATGAGCAGGAGGAGTATGAGGTTAATGCCATCTTGGATTCCCGTAGGCAACAGGGCCAGTTATTTTATCTGGTGGACTGGAAAGGTTATCCTCCTGAGGACCGTACATGGGAACCGCTAGTTCTGTGCATGCCCCCCGTTTGGTGCGTCTATTTCATGCCCGTCACCCCTCGAAACCACGTCCGGTGGGGGGTCATTTGGGAGGGGGTACTGTCATGACCTGTAGTCCGGTAGCGTAGGAGTGGCTCTGTTCTTCCTTCCTCCTGTCCTCTTTCTGTTTCGGCGATCTTGCCGTGTTGTTCTGTTGGTGCGGGAGGGTGCAGCTGCGTACGCACTGGTGGTATGTTCAGTATATAATCCGAGCTCGTCATTGCTTCTGTGCTTGGTTTCTTTTCCGGCGTTTTGCCCCCGGAAGGACTTCGCTGTCAGCGTCTCTGGATTGCGCTGACATTTCCTTGTTGGTCCTTCGTTAGGAGTGCGGACTGGAATACGCGCTCTACAGTGACATTTGTTTCTTTGGGCTTCACCTGGAAATTCGATTGGACTTTGGCACTTCCCCTCTTTTTTTCCCTTTGTTGTGGGTACTCGTACGGAGGTGAGGCGCTTTGTTTGGTGAAAACAGAGACGTGGCAGTCTCGCGCCTCTTGTTCCCTCCGTCCCACATTTACCTTGTGCATCCCTCTCACCTCGCTGTAGGTGTTCTTAGTGCTACTTAAGTAGCTTCCTGGTTTTGGTGGTTTTTTCTTTTACTATTATAAGGGATCCCTTTAGCCTTTTTCCTAATAGAGCGTTTTCTTTTTACCATATTGTTTTTTTCCCGTGAAGACTTTATGGAGCAGCACTATTCCTGGATTTGTGATTTATTTACATGAAAGGCTAGACACAGAACTTTGTGGATATTCATCCTTCCATGAGGATTACGCTTTGTTTCTGCTGGGGTAAGCTATGTTTGATAAATCCCAGTGGATGACTGTTGGGGACAGTGTGTATGGGGGCTGGCTTCTATTTCCTTGCTATTAATGCTTTTCTTGTTTCTTTTTCTTCTTTTCTGAAGCTGCCAGTACTCTTCTTGGAAATTGGTCTCTGCCAGACATAGGAGCCTAGAACTGTAGTCCATCGCCTTGTGTCCTTTATTCCCCCTTATTTTTCCCCACCTTCTCCCAGTGTATTCTTTTGCTCTCGCCTTAATATACATGGGAGGGAGTATTAGATGCATGGGTAGAGCCTGGGATGATCTTCGTTCCTGCAGTGTTTGGTATTATTGGTGAGTGGGGGCGGAACACCTATCAGTAAGTATGCTGATTCAAACACACCTGTAGTAAACTATCCTTAAAGCAATTGTCAAAAACTATTGTTTGGAGAAAGTGTCCACTACTATGTTGAATGTCTGCATGTAATTTCAAATGACAATCACATACCATGTTAACCATTGTATGCAATTAACATAGTAGACATTAAAAAAGTAATGTGTATGCTTTTACCAATACTAGCACCAAGCAGGCTATGTAGGGACACCTCACACAGACCAGCTACAGCACACTATTTTGCCTAAGAATGTCAAGCCTCATGGATCTATCAGGGATTGAATCCCTTTGGACACCATGCACTAGATGCCGTTGGTGTACCAGCAGGCAAGGCATCTCTAAAATACTAAGGATTAAAAATCCTTGCAAGCAGGGACAAAGGAGTCTGTGGCCATTGGCTCAGCTAGGTCACTGTTGGGTTTTAACAATGTACACCAAAGAAATTGCAACATGGGTTGTGGGTGTCTCCAATCACTCTAAGTGGAGCGAGAGAGATACAGTCACCTGTGTTCAAGTACAAGCTCATAGCCATTATCGAGACTGGGCGGGAGGCTGTCCGACGCATGAGTGGTCAACGTGGCAGTGTGCAGAATCATTCTGATTATCTCCTATACCAGCCAACTGGGTGTTGATCACTGCACGTCCTGCCAGATCAAGTACACATAGATTCAATACAGTCAGGAATCAGGAAATGTCTACCTTGTGTTCAGACTAGGGGGAATGTATAGGCCACAACAATACACCTTGAAGGCTTCATGGATGGTTGCCTGACTAGTGTGCATCTGGGTCAGGTGATCCATAATCATCAACATCTGCTGGGTTCATGTCAAGAAACAGAGGAGGCAGGACAGGAGTTGCCCTGACTTATCCCACTCCGTGTGCATCTCAGCTTGTCATGTTGCTAAGTAAAAGCAACACAGTTGCTCAATGAGATGTTTGTGGTGTGATTGAGCATCTGTCAGCATGGCTAACATCACTGCCTGAAACTGAACCGCAGTCTATTGATGACCTGGTGATGCCTCTGTCTACAGCAAAGCCCTGGGGATATCGACCCGAGACAACATCCAAGTCCCCAGCCACTCAGTACTGCTTTCAGTGCTTCCCAATCCAACAACGTAGAAGTGGTTGTGTCCCAGTCGTCAGTGAAATATTTGGAGACGGAATCCCTCAGGAATGAGAAAAATGCATGGCCAAACAACAACGTAGGATGCAGTCACCATGTGTGGACTGGGGGCTAATGCCCACCACACCAAGTGTGTATGTGTATTGGCTCCTCTTCTGAGAATGTCATTCACAGCTATTCAGCATCTAGCTCCTCAGGCTGTAGTGTGAACTGCTAACAAATAATACCATTCAGAATGTGCAGATTGTGTACTGCAGAGTAGTAGGAGTACTCAGGAGTCTCAGGACATAGGATCCAACAACAGTGTTGGAGGGACCAGTGCACAGCCCATTGTGTAAGATAAGCTGCCAGCACTGGTGAGGATGCCAGTGGGGGGCTTAATCTATGGCACTCTGCCATAGCCAGCCATCCTCAAGCCAGGGGATATTGGTACACCCTGTGAGGATGAGGGATATGTGCAGAATGAAGTCTGCTTTGTCAACATTTGGCCCTGAAACACTGACTCCAAATCTTTTAAAACGTCAAGGAGACCTTCTACTAAGACACATTGCCCTCAGGCTCTGTGGCAGTGTTTAATGGGCAAAATAGGACCCCGTAGGGACCCACACAAGGGCTACCCTTGTCAAACTAGATTAGAAGTTGAAAAAAAATACTGACAATGCAAACACTCATGGAACTGGGTATAATCTTCCGCTGTCACATGTGTCTCTTGTAACAGTGCAATGTTTTTTCATCAGCACATCCAGGGATATCATTACAATGCATCCATCTCCCTTGGTGTCCCCATACCTCTGACATTCAAAATCAGAATGCCATTAGTACCCATGTGTGTGTAGTGTACTTGGAAGTGTCGGGATGCATTTTCTGGAGTAGTCTGCCCCCAGGTGGCCCATCAACACACATCGTTGACTTCTCACTTGGGGTGCTATAGCCCTCTAAGCAATGGACTGCCATCCAATGCTTCTGAATCATGACAGTACAATATGAGCAATCAACACCTCCATCACAGGGCAGTATCCAAGGGGAAGAATGAGCAATCAGTGACAACATCTACATACAAAGGGTAACTTGGCACTTAGGCCCACACACAACTCAGACAAGGCAAGGCTAGGTGGAGGCAACATGTCCTGTGATGCCAATAGGTTTTGCATATGCCAGTGTTCTCCTAGCAGCCATTTCAACAATCTGTCATGAACAATCAGTGGCAGACAACAAGCTGCAGCAAACACATACTACATCCTCAACTTCCATCTGGCAACTGTTTTTGCATTCTTACATCCACCTAATTTCCACATGTGTACATTTCAACATTACCTCTTGGCCTGCATAATCTCTACTCGTGCGGGTATGACCCCTCTCACATCCACTGCAAAGTACATGCTCATCTCTCAAACTATCCTACGTACACAAGCTCTTCATAATCACCCTCTGGCGCAGCTATCCGGAAAACCATTTCTGCCCTCCAAGCTCCAACCTTGTACTCTTCCACCCACACTCTCACAATCTCATACTGGCGCTGCCCTTCTTACATCCACACCTACATTCACAGCACCACTCTTCATCACTATGTACACAACACCTCTCCCATACATGATAAGTACACAATGTACTCTACTCAACACCTCCTCAGCAGACGTTAAACGTATCATATCAAATGGACACCTCTCATCACCATATTGACCCTCACTAATGTCTTGGATTGCATGTTTATCACAATATGCAGCATCACATCAAACTCTGACATGCATACTTAGCACCTCACCACATCGCTCACCAAGACACTAAAATTGCTCAATGAATTTGTCCTCATTCATTCGCATCTCACCATTCACTCATCCAACTCTGCTTAAGTTCTACTGATAGTCATTTCACAATCTACTGCATCCACAGATTCAAACACAACATACATCAACTGGACTACCACTCACATTTCACCATACAGCACCCTAACGTACACAACTGGTGTATACCCTTGACATACACTTATCCACTTTGTTACAAATAACAGGTTGAACCTTGTCTCACTGTGGCCCTGTCACGTCCACATCTCAGTTGCATGCTCCATACCTCCATTGCCTTCTGCACATTAACAACTATCTTTATTTAATGACACTGCCCTGTCACAGTCATCTCTCACCGTAGTGCCACAGACGCTCTCATCTCCTGCCAGACTCCAACCTTGTCTAGCTGGTTCTACCTCTATCACATCTACCTATTCCTAGCATACCTTGCCCAGGCTTTAACCAGTCTTACAAGGTCACACACACTGATTCCCACACCCCAGCATTTCAAAACATTCACAGTGTAACAATGAGGATACTTCACGTCTCCTACATAAGAACTGCCTCTGAACGTAACTCCTACCTTCCACTCTCTTAAAAATCCTAACTTGTCCTGCCCCCATTACGTATGAGGCTCCACTACAATTCCAAAATGGAAACAAATTCTCAGCCCATGCAACATCAACCTGGAAAAACACATCTGCAGCTAGGCCTCACGTTCCAAGATCCACCTCCTCCACTGTCTGTCAACTTAGTGCATGGGTGGGACACAGGCTCCTGTAGCATCTGCACAGCAGACGGGCCCACAACACTTCTATTCACTCACAGTCCACTCGGCTTACCACATGTAGCACAGAGCAATACAATAGACATAACAGTACTCCAAGTTCATCTCTGTGTGATCTGGGACAGCATCAAGCATAGCTCAAAAGTACTCCATTGCCATACATGCACAAATGACAACATACACACAAATCATTTGCTCTACTACAAATGATGAGTGGTTAAAAATTGTAACGTCCTAGCTTGGACAGACCAAACAATTGTCAGTTGAAAAGTGTGCAAAAATTCTTGATCACAAGCATTCTCTGCTCTTCTTACTCGGCACTCCCCCTGTTGAGCAGTGCCCAAAGTGCTACGATGACATTATGCTTGTCAGACTTCACCTGTGGGGGCATACCATAGGATTCCCCGATGTTCATCCAGGCTGGGGCAAGTAGCAGTCACATCCATAGCACTCACAAGTGATGTGGCCACAGGCCGTAATGATGACAATGCATTGTGTACTCTGTGTGAGGGGTGACCACAAGTCAAGTGTGGCATGAAAGCCAACACAATTAAAAAAAAATAACATTCCAGGCCGTAAACGGAAGGTGTGTTTGTGCCAAACACATTGACATCTCAGCCCATTCCTAAGTGTCCCAGGTGAGGGGTGTCGTATGTTGAATCGGCATCACCCTGATGCACTACTGATGCAAACACAAGGGAGGGGTCTGTCCACCTGTAGCTGGTAACAGTGACTGCACACTAAATGCAGGGCTCTGTTGCTAGGCTCGGTAGTCATTAGCATTTGTGAGGCCCTGGGCAGCTGACCACGGGCAGCAGCAGCCTGGACTGGCACACAGCATCCACCCTCAACTAAATCCACTCCACACCACTTCTGTTACCAACAACTGAGGTTCAGACTGCTTGAATGAACTGAGCAAAGAAGGAGATTGTTGTGGTGCATTGTCATGCTGAAAAGATACACCTTTGGCTGTGTCACATGAGGGGGCTAGAAGGGGCATTGGATGACCAAGCACACACAAATGTCGATCACTCTGAATGCACCAACAGGACTTGACATAGCTTAGCATTCCTAACTGGACAATTAGATGGACACAAAGAATACCCTTTGAAATTAATAGGGTTTGCCTAAATGTCTGAAACATAAATGACACACAAAGACCATGCAGCACCCAGGATTGTCCCTGAACAAGTAGATGAAATATATTGGCCACAACAAGGACAATCCACTCCTTACAGTATCGTGACAACTCCTAAGCCATATGTAGCTACGTCACAGGTGTGGTTACAACAAACAGGGGCAACCCTATTTCTCAAACCTGGGGTAAATAAGAAATATTATAGCTACAAAGGTTCGAGAAAAATATTAGCCATCAGCAAATAAAAAATCAAATGCATGAAAACACAGAAGAATATCTAAACAAAAAAAGTGTTAGAGAGCTATCCAACGCAGAAATTATTACAAAACATATTTTTACTAAGATAGCAATTATGGAAAAACAATTACAAAACAATGGTGCTCACATAATTCCACAAAAGATATCACTCAAAACATAACATACAGTGTAAACAAGAAAACAATGGCAGAAGGAGACAAGACTTTAAAACAAGAATCAGTCCGACAGGTGACAGGAACAGAAGATCACAAGCACTGCTTCCTTATAAATCTGTGCCAAAGACAGGCTTTGACGGCGTTTCGACCTATAATATTTTCAAGGTCATCATCAGGACAAGGTAATTGTTAAAAGAGCATCCAATCAAAATAATTTGTATATTCCAAGATAACCATTCTCAGAAGGAATGTAAAATGGGACCTCAGAGAGACTGCATCAGAAGTCCAACAGAAGGATTAATTCATATACCAGCACAGGTCTCTAATTTGGTGCCAGTGTAGGGTTCAGTACAATTTTTCAACCCCACCCAATTGCAGTTCAGAGCACAAGGCAACCGAAAGCAGTCAAGCAAATCAACCCAGTCTGCATCTCACTCCCCGTACTGATTTTGATTGGATACTCTTTTAACAATTCCCTTGTCCTGATGATGACATGGAAAATATTATAGGTCGAAACGCCGTTAACGCCTGTCTTTGGCACATATTTATAAGGAAGCATTGTTTGCGATCTTCTGTTCCTGTCACCTGTCGGACTGATTCTTGTTTTAAAGTCTTATCTCCTTCTGCCATTGTTTTCTTTACAAAAATTTTTTTTTAAAATTAATTTTACATTGATAAAGGTCACATATATTTTCTGATCTGATGCCATTGTTTTCTTGTTTACATTGTATATTATGTTTTGAGTGATGCCTTTTGTGTAATTATGTGAGCACCATTGTTTTGTAATTGTTTTTCCATATTTGCTATCTTAGTAAAAATATGTTTTTGTAATAATTTCTGCATTGGGTACCTCACGAACACTTTTTTTGTTTAGATATTCTTCTGTGTTTTCATGCATTAGATTTTTTAATTGCTGATGGCTAATATTTTTCTCGAACCTTTGTAGCTATAATATTATAAGTCACATGTGTGTCACCTAACTGATATGACTATTGCAGCCTTTGCCAGATACAAACTGTCTGCTATCTTAGGTACAATGTTAGGTGTGTCATATGCCATCATAGAATCATCATATGCCTGAAACAACGACATGTAGAACCTGTGCCCTTATGTGAAATGCACTAGCAAGTTGCTCAGCTGGGTAGAAAAGGTAGACACATACTCATGACACATATCCCTATGATTTTTTTTAAAACACATTTTTATTGGTTTATTGTACAGTCAAAAAGAACATGAAGCGTGTAGAGAAACAAGGGGTTTCGGTTACATGCCCCAGACCATCGTCGGTCGTCCAGTATCAAGGAGATTAGTTAAGGCACATTTATAGCAACAGGAGATGGTACATATCAACTTTCGAGCAGGCTTATTGGCAATCCAAAAAGATCCTGGGCATTTATTCGTAATCGATGAAACAATGCTCACCCCATGTGTTACCCACCCCTAAAGTCCGGGCAGAGCCCTGGGTCAGTCCTGTACAAGTGTCCTTGATCAGTCATAAAGAAATGTGAACCCCCAACTTCCTCCCCACCCTCCCGGGTGTGTCACTTAAGTACTGGCTTCGCAGGATCTAGGAAGCTATAGCGGCAAGAGGGGCAGCTCGTTGGAATGAGGGGAGATTGAAAAGGAACAAATATACATAGGGTAGGCGCCTTTACCCACCTCGAGGCACCAAACAGGGTGGGCGCCCAGGCTACCATGGGCTAATCCACCGCCGCTACCGGGCTGTTCACAGGCGCATCTACGTCCGCTTTGTCAGGGGTTTTGAGCGCCATTACTAGCAGTTCCCAAGCTCTCGCTCTGTCCATCGCCTTTTCACTCCCCATACGATTTGCAATCTGTAATCTAATCACCCCCTCACACTCAGCCCATTTCAGTAGGTCCGCTTTCCACTTAACAGCACTAGGAGCTCGCTGTTCTTTCCAATGTGTGGTGATGGTTCTCTTGGCCAGTAGGAAGCCCAGGTCTATAAATTTACTGGTGATTTTATTTTTGGAGGTATGGGGAAACCAGTGTAGGATGCAGTGGGCCATAGAGGGGTCCAAATCTCTGTCGGTTATGTCTGTCAGTACAGCTGTTACTTCCTCCCAATAACTATCTAGGACCGGGCATTCCCATAGCATAAGTTTAAAATCTGCATGATCTGCGTTGCATCTTGGGCAAGTCGCAGGGAGGGCCGAAAAATAGGTATGTAGTTTCTGCGGGGTAAGGTATGCTCTGTGTAGTATATGGAAGTGTATTAACTGGAAACTCGCATTTCTTGTGCTCTTCCAGGCTCTCTCCACCAGGTCATCCCATGCCTTGTCGGGGATAGCAGTCCCTATGTCCGTTTCCCACTTAAGCTTTAGAGCAGATAGGGGGGTGTAAGGATTCCAGTGTCATGCGTCTGTTAAGGCATGTCACTGCCTTGAATGTGCCTGCCGCCATCACCACGTATTGGCATCCCATAGAGGTGGGCGGTTCCGTCAAGCCCGTTCCCCAATGCTTCCTGATGGCTGTCGGGAGGGCAGTGTACTGTAAGAAGTCGCCTCCAGGCAGGTCATAGCGGACCCGCAGGTCATCAAACTGGAGAAGAGTTCCTCCCTCATAAAGTTCCCCCATAGTGGTTAGCCCTTGCTGTGCCCAACCCTCCAGTTTTCGCCAAGTACCCCCGTGTGGCAAGGCCCTACACATCTGCAAGGGTATCTCTGGGGTGTAGGGGCGTTTAATCGAGGCTCTCCGCAGGTACCTGTTCCAGCATTTCCTCGCAGTAGCAAATTCTAGGGTGAGGGGCTGAGGGCCAATCGGGAGTCGTAGTACTATACGGGACAAAACCATCAGGGGCCGAAAGACCACATCCGGCTCCTCCCCATCTCTAGTGGCCCGCGCAACCCATTGTGTGAGCCATTGGAATTGGGCCGCTAAATAGTAATTTTCGTAGTCCGGAACCGCCAAACCCCCCTCCGCTCGGGGGCGCATAAGTGTACTAAGGGCTACTCTTCGCCTATCCGTGCCCCAGAGGAAAGCGGTAATCATTGGTCGGAGTTGTTTGAAGTAGGGAGCTGGGATCCAGATCGGGAGGGTCCCAAAAAGATACAGGAGTCGCGGGAGGGTCACCATTTTGAGGAGTGCCACACGTCCGGCGAGGGACAGGGGGCGGGAACCCCAAAATTCAAAGTTGGCCCTGGTTCCTCTGATGGCCTTCCCAATGTTGCCTTCAAGCATATCTACGGGGTCATGATAAATAAGGGTGCCTAGATAGGGCAAGCATCTGTTTTCACAGTTCACTCCCTCCGTACGCTCTGGACCTAACCTATTCCCTCGCACCGGAAAGAGGTATGATTTTGACCAATTCACTCTTAACCCCGCCACTCTGCTGAGATCGTGGAGCAGCTTCTTGGCTCCCAGTAAGGCTTCTCCAGAGTCGGCAAGGAAGAGGAGGAGATCGTCTGCATAAAGTGCTATATGGTGCATCTGTCCATGAGCGTTAAGTCCCTGGTATGCTCGCCCCAGTCTAGCACGCGCCGCCAGGGGTTCCACCGCCAGAGCGAACAACAGCGGGGGGAGAGGACACCCCTGACGTGTGTGCCCCGTCCCACCTGGCATGCCTCTGAGATCACTCCTCCCGTCTTTACCCTGGCGGTAGAATCAGCGTACAAAAGAGCTGTCCATTTCACGAATTCGGGACCAAGACCCATTATGCCCATTACATGGAACAGGAACGCCCATTCTAAGCTGTCAAAGGCTTTTTCCATGTCTACTGCGAATATCGCAGACGTGTCAGCGTTATAGGAGTCTGCCTCTAAATGTGCAAAAGTCTACGGACATTCAGGGCCGTGTTCCTATACGGAATGAAGCCGGATTGGTCAGCATGGATGAGGGTAGGCATGTGGGGGAGCAGTCGGGAGGCCAGGATCTTACTTAGTATTTTAAAATCGAGGTTGAGCATAGCCAATGGGCGATATGCAGCTCTGTCCCATGCCTGCTTGCCCGGTTTCAGGAGGGGAATTATGATCGCCTCCCTAGTGGAGGCCGGTAATTTACCAAGCGTCTTGGCATCATTGTATAGGCGAGTGAGTTGGGGAGCTAGTAAGTCAATATAGGTAAGGTAAAATTCCATGTGGAGACCATCAGTGCCCGGGGTTTTGTTACATGCCATACTTTTGATGGCGCTGCGGACCTCTGGAATCTCTATCTCGCGGCCCAGTAGAATCACTGCGTCTTCCTCGAGCGTCGGCAAGTCCACCTCCCGCGTGAACTCGTGAAGCTCAGCGTCGGATGGGGCCAAACGGCTTCGGTACAGTTCGGTATAATAGTCAAAGAATAGATCATTGATTCCCTGTTGATCGTATTTAGCAATACCCCCTGGTTTCTGAGCTCCAGTATGGTTGAACCTCGCCTAGCAGGATTCGCCAGCCAAGCCAGAAGGGCTTCTGATTTATCTCTTTCAGAATGTGCCCTCGTTATATAAGTCTTATAATCGAAGCAGCGCAGGCGCTCCACCTGTGCACCCACTGCCTCTCTCGCTTCTAACATCTCCCGGTGTGCGTCCGGGTTCCCTGGTCTGTCCCTCTCCAAAGTACGCAGGCGCTCATCTTCCCGCTGAATATCCCGGAGGAGAACCTTCCGGACCCCCACTAATTCAGAAATGCACCGCCCTCTGATCACCACTTTGCCGGCGTCCCATTCCACAGTCGTGGACGTAGCTGTGCCCTCGTTGGCCTGGAAGTACTCCGAGATGGCTGCGCCAATGGTAGTACGGAAGACCTGATCCTCTAGGGCCTCCGGGCGCAAGCGCCATGTGGGGATAGTGGGGCGTGTGCGCACCCAGAGCAATGACACATATTCCTATGATGACACACAAATCAATCCTCTACCAACCAAGATACACAGGAAGTTTCATTGAAGGAACAACATAAAGCTTATCACAATGCAAAAAAAACAAGTTGAACAAACAACAAAACCACAAGCCTGAAGTACCACGCATTGTGTCTTGGTTACAGTTAGCTTGTCACACATCCTGTCTGGCCATGTAGACACACTCAAAGTCACTTATCGCACAAATACTCATTGAAAAGCTTGGACAACATATTGCAACTAACATCTGCCTGGGATAGACCATACATCCCTATCCTGCTGCTTGCCATACTCTGGTGTGGTGCATCATATTTCTGGTTGTATGATCAAACTCGGGCCATGTGTACACCAATACAGATAAAAAAAGGAACATCGCATGATGTGGCCTATGTCCAGTTCACAGATCAGGGAAATGTCCAGACTCTCACACCCTAACTGTGGCATGAGGCCACAATGAGATGTACATTATAACACTAGCTACTGTACTACTCTACAATCTCATCATGTCATCACTAGCATTCTTATTGTGTGATAACCAGTCATGTACCATACGCTGTGTACACTTTCAACTAACACATACAACAATTGTGTCCCTGTAAAGACAGCAAAACACTGGAACTTACTGAGACATGTCCTGGACACATACACCATCCACATGAAGTAACCAAACTAAATCAGGATGGAATGACTGACATCTAATTTTAAAGACACTGGATAATAAAGAGCACAGACACCTTGCCTACCAGGAATATCTGCAGAAAGTGGAGTCCTTGGAGGCTACAGGGTCGGGACACTGTCACAATAATGCTTACCTTAAACTCACCATGGGCATAGGAAATGTATCAAATGGTTACACAGCCTTGAAGGGTATTGGCCTACAGTGGCATGCCACCTGTGGCAAGGTTGTCATTGCCACTAGTCTACCAGATCCATAGAAGACACAGACATGGGTCCACCACTATCAAGTCACATGAAAGATGTTTACCATTACTTTGAGTACATGGGTGTGTCCAAAGTCACTATCAGGTAGTCAAATACCATATGTATCCGGGTGTATTGATGAAACAGTGGTCTTTCTGCACATTACAGACATATGCAGCATGCTTCTCCTAAACTGTTGCACTTTGAGTCACTTGCACTATGTTGACATCTGAACGCATGAACTATGTGGAAGTGTGATTTAAAATGAAAAGGTTTGTGACTTCATGTCACACTCATAGCCAAAACTAATGTTGACATTGACACCCAGCAAATGTAAACACCAAAATCACACTCAAAGCCAAAACTAATGTTGACATTGGCACCCAGCAAATGTAGACACCAACATCTTGACTATATACTGTCAAAGTGCTCATACTCCATGGAACATATGCAATCCATGCCATAGTAACATCATTGCATACTTACACTACTAATTGTACATGATTTACAGTTAACTAAAAAACAATTTTTTGGGACACAGAAATCAGAAAACGAAACTTTTAACATGCTTTATTCAGCATAAATAGTAAATTAAATAAATAGCAAAAGGCCAATGGCCAGTCCATCAATGTTCAATGGGTTTATAAGCCCAAAACATCATGCCCATCGACTCTTGTCCGCACAATTTCTGCTAAAGGTCACCTCCCCTGGGAGGGGCATCCAGGGGCCATGCCAGGTATCAAAGGGACAAAACTAGGGTGGACCGGGTTGAGTTTGGGGAGGGATGGAATCAGGAGGGGGGGGGGGTCCACTGCAGTGGTAGGGTCAGATTGAGTGGGAGGAGGGTCCACTGCAGTGAGAGGGTCAGATTGAGGGGGTCCACTGCAGTGTGACTGCCAGATTGAGGGGCGGTGGGTCCATTGCAGTGGTAGGGCTGGATGCAGGGTGGGATGGGCTTGGTTTTACAATTTTGGGGATATGGTATGAGTAAATTGTGTGGACCGGAATAGGGAGGTGATGTTTCTTTTTGGAGTGGGTTTTTTGGGGGTGGAGGTAATGGGTTGGGATGGGAAGTACGGGTTTCTGGAGGGGTTTGGACTTCGGGGACCAGGGGATTTCCTATTGGGGTGTGATTTAGGGTTTTTTTTTCTTCTCAAGGGGGAGGGGGGCAGATGGAGATGGCTGGGCCGGGGGGGGGGTTGGTTTCCTCTTTTTCTTGGGAGGGAGTTGGTCGGTTTGGGTAGGGACGAGGTTAAGGGCACAGAGGTGGAATGTCTGGGCAGAGGGGTAACAGGAGAGGCAAGGGTAGGGGTTGTGGAGGCAGAGGGTTGTGTGGTCTGCGGCGTGTCTGTGGATGCATGTGTGCTGTCTGGTGGTATGTCTGTGGGGGTGGGTGACATCTGTCTTGTGAGTGTGCATGCATGTGGGTTTGTCCTTGGGTCTGTATGTTTGTGTGCTGCGTGTGGATGTTGATGTGGATGCATGCCTATGTTTGTGTGTGCTTGGGTTAGGGAGGGTAGTTGGGACTGTGGATGGGGAAGAGGTAGGAGAGGGGTGGTACAGCTGGAGCTGGGACACTGCTGCCATTAGTGTGGAGGCCAGAGCCTGATTGGATCTCTGTAGGGCAGATATGTCAGAGTGAATGCCCTCCCGGAATGATACCATTTGAGTTAGATTAGTGGTATGCACCTGGAGGACATTCAGCACTACTGTCTGCCCCACAGAGATTTGTCGCAGGATATCTATGGTCTCCGCACTCAGGGCAGCAGGGGAGACAGGGGCAGGGGGTGAGGTGCCTGGCATGAAGGAGACAGCTCCCCTTCTAGGACAGTGGGATGGGGAGCAGCCGGGAGGGTGGAGATGGTAGGGGTGGTGGTGGTCTCGGATGTAGATGAATCTATTCCTGGCTCATCCACCACCACTTGGGAGTCCTCACTGGAGCTCAAACGTTTTGGTGATCCAACTGATGTTCCGTCAGACTCGCCCTCAGTAAGGCTCCCCTCACCCTCCATCCTACTGGTTCCCTCCTGCTCAGACTCAGCACTGGAACCAGTCTGGCGAGCTAGCTGCTTCCCCTTGCTCCGTGGCACTGCCTCCTCGCGGGCCGGTGCTGATGCTGTGAACAAGAAGGAAAAAGAATCACATGAGTCATCCATATGTACTTGACACATAGGTATCATCACAAATCTTCACAGATCAACCAACTACATCAATTGGACTTGTGAAATTAATTTGATATTACGTAAATAGCACTTGTTAGTATGCCAGTTAACCTATGTACCCTCACACATGATGGTGCCAGCGACATTGGGGGTAGCAATATCAAAATCCACAACCACAATGTCAACTACTTCACTATGTACCAGCTGATGCATTGTCTTTTGGTACTGACAACCTTGTGTCATGACATACCTGTCTCTTTTAATGCTATGGAGTTTTAGACCTCACAATGGGAATAGGCTTCACACAATAGAATTGAGACATGGTATCCATTCTGAAATCCTAGTCATCAATGTGGGAACCATTGGGTCTTATGCTACAGGTCACATAACTTTATTGTCATACATCAAGCTGGATTAGTCATTGCATAAGTCATCTCACACAGATAACAGTGATTGTGCACATTTGCCTTGTAGCTTAAGTTCTTTCCTGTCTGGTCACACATCTAACTCTTATTGTGGAGACACCAAGGTAGTAGGCATAGATAGGGTGAGAGGTACGTGGCCCACAGTCTTGTGTCATCTATGCACAGTGTTAGGAAGATGACTCGGAATATTGTGCACATTGGAAACATCTCACCAGTGTCACATGTGAACAATGCTCAACACACTGCCAAGTCCAATGACTGCATCCTCACAATGCTTTATGTGGATCACTAGGCCACTGGTCCATCTGGGTGCATCGTCTGTACAGACTATCAGTAAAAAACAACTATTCTCTAAGAGTTTAGTCAACACTGTGTACCATTCTGTCCAGACTGCTTGAGTCCACATTTGTAGAGGCCAAGTCTGAATGTTTCTCACTTCTTTTTGATACTGTGCACACTTTGTACAGCTTAAATTGCTCTTGTTTACCAAATCATTTTGTTTAATCACTCCAAATGATGCACATGTGACAACTCTGAATCTAACAGTGATGCATCGAACTTATGACTGGAAAAGGCATCAAGTATGAATAGTTAAGGGCATTTACACACATGGGAACCATTGTGAATGTGTATCTCATATCATACCTTACAATTCCAGCCCTGTTTCCACCAGTGACCACTTTAGTTTGCCACAGAATGGCATGTGTCGTCACCATAACAGAGTCAGACACATGGATTCATTCTTTTGAATGGAGAGAATGGAATCTTACACCCAATCATGTGAAAGGCCAGTGTGACAGATGACCTGAGTTAGCAAACTTCTAATTAGCCCATGGGATACATTGGAATGCACTGAGCACCAGGGTGGGGACCTAACATTGGCATACTGACCAATCCAAACTCACCAAGGCCTCAACATAGACATCACCTGCTACTGGGATGTATAGCATGGGCTTTTCACACTTGAGTGCTCCAACAACAACATACTTCACAGATTTGGTGTGACCACACTGAGAACAGTTCAGACATTAGTCAATGTGCTGATACATGTTGAGCAATCACATTATCCAAGAAGGTTATCTCCATGCACATGTTGCTGTCATTTGTTCAGATCACATGCGCATGGCACTACTGTAACTACCCTGAACATTTTTTCCTCACATGTTCTAGATGAAAGGGGCATAAAAAGACATCTACTTATCCTTGTGCTTAGGCATCTTTTGACTCTGAACGGTGATTTTGTGTGTCTTACAACCTGTGAAAGGACCAGCAGGCTAAGATACTACAACACACATGGTTAAAAAAGTTGTACAAAAAGGCACATGCTCACCCCCTCCTTGCTGCTATGTGGCTTTCAACTTCCCATCCAGGTCAGGGAAGACCACCGCAAGGATGCCCAGCTGAACTTCCGTGATCTTCTTGGTCCAGCCACGAAGGTCCTGCCACCGTTTCCGACAATGATGGGTGCGCCGATTGGCGACCCCCACGGAGAGCACCTTCCGGGCGATACTCTTGGCCTTCTGATGGGTGTTGACCTGTAAGGATGACATGGTGACAAACCCTTAGTTCACATGCAACATGTTTGTGAGTCAAAAACTGGTACACCTAGGTCATGGACAGATTGGTAACAATGTCTTAGGGGTAGGCAAGTGGCCTTATGTGCACTTTGCCTATGTCCAATGATGACTCCATCCCATGAGAACAGTGATAAGATGTTTACCCCAGTACACACACTTCTACAGCAGTGTCCTAGCCGAGAACAGTTATCTCCACACTTTGAAACCTTTCTAAAAACAGTTTACATGCTTGCCTATAAGATTCCTAATGCCAGTAGGGAATGGTTATTGCACATGTCAAATGACAATGCAGTGTGATCATCACTCACCTGCTCCTCTGGTTTGCCATACAGCTGGCTGTACAGAGGCAGGAGGCTGTATAGCAGCACCTGGTTTTCCTCCTAGCTGAAGACTGGGGCCCTACCCTCTGTACGTGCCATAGTAGCTCCCAGAGGATGTGGACACAGCAGCAGAGATAGAGAGGTGCAGGAATGATGCAGGTAGTGCAGGCAAGTGATGTCTCTAGGGAACAGACAGACTTATATCTAAACCGCAGAGGCGGTCTTCATTCCATGCGGCCAAAGCGATAGGTTTGCATCGGTCTCATTTTCCGAATTGGTCCAATGCATTACATTGCTTGCAGACGACACGTCTACCACGCGGTTAGAAAAAAATATAATCGGACCGCGAGTGAATTTGGTACATTGATAATGGGAGGTTTTCGAGTAGGTTTCCAGGTGATGCTGACACATTCCGAAAGCCGCATCTGTCACCATAACAACTAACAGCCAATGGCTGTGTCCGAATCGGTCATGATGCGCCTATCGCGTCCTTTGAATAGAAACCCGCGTCTGTCACCATATCAACTAACAGCCTATGGCTGTGTCCTAATCGGTCATGATGCGTCTACCGCGTCCTTTGAATAATTAGTTGGCAGGGCAGACACTTTTGTAAATGTATTGAATTGAATTTTTATTACATTTGCATAGTTACTTAAAACCATTGCAATACGAGTTTCAGATAATACAATAAAATCATGATAAGATAATAATTACATATATGCAAAATTCATGGCTGCTTAAAAAGGTTAAAACAGTTAAATTGCTATCAGATAAAAATTGCTTTGTTCTCCATACACATAGTTCTCAATATAAATTATGCATTCTGCCCGGCTTTATTACTCTGTCTGGGCGATGCTATTATCCAAAGGAGACGTTATTGAGAACCCAGTCCAAGTGCTTATATGGAGGTTTCCCAGGTCGACCTTAATTGTGGCAGTCTCGTGTCATAATTAAGAGTGCGCACAGTAGTCGCGACTTCCCTTAGCCTAGGTGGAGTTTAAGCGTTCAATGGCATTTTTCTCGGCTGCATCTAGGAATCTCACAAGTCTACAGTTTAATTGAGGTGTTGCTGGGTCAAAACATGCCAAGACTGCTTGTCTCCTTGAGCGAATATTCCTTTGGTTTAAGGGGACTCTTAGCAGCTGTCTCCTTTCCTGTATCAGCTCCTTACAGGAGCATAGTAAATGGGTAATGTCGCCCTGGCCATTTTTGCACAGACTACAAGATGTTCGAGATGGCTCCCTCTTCCATGGTCGAAGGTTCTGAGTGCACGGGATCAAGCCAAGGCGAAGTTTTAAGAATTTTAGTTTCTGTGGTTTCGGGTAGCCCAGATTGAAATATTTTTGAGGGGCCAAGACTTTGTAGTTGTTCACAGTCATCCAGGCATGCGATCTTACTGAGAAAGCTGCTTTGTCTTCCACCAAAGCCAGATTTTTCAAGGATTTCGACACTAATTTCTTAAAAGCTGAATGGTGGATCTGCATGTTCCAAATGGCCAAGAGTCCAGTGCATGCTAGAGCCTCCTGAAGATAGCTTCTTGCAGGAGAATCCTCCCTCTGCTGAAGATCTTGCCATAGCAGTTTATTTAGAGTTTTGGGGGCCGATAGTCTAATTTTGTTCCAGCAGTTGATATATGCGCCATATCTGGCCCATGATTGCTTCAGTAGGCCAAATTCCAGTCTTATTAGCGCCGGGAAGTGTAGTTTGGGAGGTTAAAGGTGGTTCTGTATGCTTTTACTAAGGTTGTGTCCAACAGTTTTGCATCTCTCCCTCTTAAGGCTTCACTACCATAAGTAATTGTGGGAAGAATTTTGGCCTGTGCTACTTTTAGTAGGGGGCTTAATGTTGGGCCCAGTAGTTTAGATGTTAAACTTTTCATGGTTAATGCTAGCACCAACCCCTTTCTTTTACTCTCCTCTAGGTGTCGGGCAAATGTTCCTTCTTTGTCAATATAAACACCTAGGTACTTATAGACTCCCGGTGAGTCTATTCGTGTGCCGCCCAGCTGCCAGCTTCTCTCTGCCTTCCTTTTATTGTTAATTGACATAGTTCTAGTTTTCTTTAAGTTGATTGACAGCTTATTTGCTTCAGCGTAGTCCTGCATGCTGTTGAGAAGATGTTGCAAGCCTACTACTGTATGGCTGAGCAAGATTACGTCGTCCGCTTAAACGAGATTGGACAGAGTTGTGCCCCCCATCCTGGGTGCGTGAGAGTTGCTGGTGTTGAGTAATTGCGGAAGGTCTGCCATGAATAAATTAAACAGCATGGGTGCCAGCACGCAACCTTGTTTGAGGCCCTTCGTTGTTTTTACTTTCCTTGTCAAATGCGTCCCTGTGCCAAGTTTGACCTGTACCCAGGTATCAGTAAGGAGGAGCATTATCATTTTTAAGAGAGCATTTGGGATCCCCCAGCTTGCCAGCTTCGCCCATAGTCTTGATCTGTCCACATTATCGAAGGCGGCACTAAAATTGATAAAACAAAGGTGCAGCTGCATTTTCTTCGAAATTGTGGCATCTATGAGCAGAGATAATGTTAAGATGTTCGTTGTTGTGCCAGTTTCCTTACGAAAGCCTGTCTGATTTAACGGAATTATATCAATCGTGTCCGCCCAGGCTGTAAGCTCTTCCAACAACGTGCCCGCAAAGTATTTAGCCTCATTATCGATTAGTGCCACCAGCCGGTAATTGCCGGGCGAGGCCTTATCCCCACTTTTGTGGATAGGAACGATCGTGGAGCCTTTCCATGAATCAGGGATGACGCCCCGTTGTCTCACTTCCAGGAATATTGGATGAAGTATTCTTGCCCACTCTGACGCCCTCTGTTTAAACAGAGCGGGCGGGATTCCATTCGGGCCTGGTGCCCCTTCCCTTCTTCCCTTTATGATCTGCTGCTTAATTGACAGGTGCGCAGCTTCATCTGACGTTTCCTCCAGAAGATGATTTGCGTTAGAGGATAAATATGAGACTCTTTTGTTTATTAAATTAGCCGCATTGCGGTCAGTTGGAGCTGCCCTGTTCTGGTCCTGGTGAAGGGAGTCTGCTGTAAAGTTGTTAAAATGAGTGTGCAGATAATTGGCCCAGGTTTCCTCTAATATGTGTGATGGAATTCCCCCACGTTGCGGGTCAATGATTATGTTCACCATTTTCCAGAAGCGTGCGCTGTCATTTTGTTTTATGTTTTGAAGAAGTTTGGCCCAGGTGTCATCTTCATGGTTTTTGTTAATGCCCCATTTCAACTTCTTTAGATTAGTTCTTTGTTGACGCAAAGAGGAGAGTAGCAAGAGGTTCCCAGGATCATGGTGCAAAGATCTTATTGAGCTGTTTATAGTTCTTTTGAGGCTTTTAATTTGCGCGCCTTGTGCTGCAGTTAACCTTTTCGCTTGCTCAAATGGCAGAGTGTGCTTCATTTTTATTTGCGACGCTTGTAGTTCGCTGAGCGTCTTTGTGAAGCATTCCCAGATTTGAATGTAATCCATATTTGTCGGATATGAAAGTATGAGATTCAATGCCGATTCTGACAGGGTTTCGATGTTAGTTGCCGTGAATTTAATTCTCTTGTAGTCTGACGTATAGATGGTGCCCAAGACTGAGGCAAACTGGATACCAGAGGGAGCAGTTGCGGCTAAAGTTATTTCTTGTGGGCGGTGATCACTATCTCCCTTATCCCCCATTCTGAAATTGATGATAGATGAAAACAACGAAAGACTAGTAAAGGTATAGTCCGGTATCGAGGAAGTTGTTGCAGTATAATAACTGGCTACAGGAGGAGAGTCACCTGCAAATCTTCCGTTAAGGGCCCTAATATTGGAATGTTCCAGGTCCTCAAGAAGGCTTCTGTTTGTCTTGTTGATTTTCCCGTGGGTGAAGACGCCTTGTGTTGGTATATTGCAGTATGAAGTTTGGAATCTTGCTTCATATTCGTCTGATGATCCCAATAAGTATTGATTCAAGTCCCCTGACAAAATGATATTTGATGTTTCAGTGCTGCCTATATAAGTAATTATTTGGCCAAATAGCTTTGCCGAATCTGTTGCTAAACGTTTAGGGTGGATATATGCGTTGACAATCGTTACTTCTTTTTGTGCGCCGGCCAGAGAGAGAATGAGTTTGGTTGCTAAGGCAACCTCTGTTCCTGGATCGATTGTGGCAGCTGTAGGTATGACAGTTGTCGATATATATGTTGCCAGCCCACCAGAACAATGACCGGTTTTTCCGCCTTTTGTGGCTGGTATGGTGAAGCAATGGAACCCGTATATTTGTAACGGTTCAGTCAGCCATGTTTCCTGCAACAAGATTACGTCGAACGTTTTGAAATATTGCAGAAAGTCCGGTTCAGAAGCTTTTGAGGCTAGGCCATTGATGTTCCATGAGCAAAGGCGGAACACACTTCCTTTTTGTACATTGTTGCCTCTGTCGGTTTGGCTATGATGTCAATGAGTTGCTGGAAAGAGGTTTAGGGTTCTTGTAATTGGCTCAGCAAACCGAAGACCCTCTCCAGGTGCAGCTTCTTCACCATAAAACGCACTGTTAGAACCCCGGGAGAGAGGCCTTGATTGAGGAGAGGAGCCCAGTGCCCCTCTGAGGATGGAAATTGTGGGCTTTGGGCGGTGACTGAGGCCAGGCCTTGGGCTGGGGTTTAGAAGAGGTGCTGGGTAAACTGGATTTTGATAAGAGGTGACCTTGATTCCCCAGGCTTCAAAAGTGTGGTGCTCGTTTAAAACTCTTTGGGCGATAGCAGCTGTTTTCCACGATGCCCTCGTTGCCTCAGACATTGCTGGATTTTCCGGTGCAAGAAACTCTATTGCAAGATCAGTTGTATTCAGATCTGCTAGATTGGGAATGGCCCTTAATAGTTTCAAGACATTGCCCCTGTTTAGTGCCCTTTTGATGTATACTTGGGTTTAAGCAATGTGAGACTTGAGCTAATTGGCAATCTTTTTGAGGCCTGCACTTGATTTGTAGATTCGCTAGCGTATAATGGGCGCTCTTGCTGATTGGTAAGTTGTGCATCCTCCCTTAGTTCCAGTAGCCGCACCTCTTTGGGGGGGCTGTAATTGGATGCACTGTTTCCTATCCGTGTTATTTCGCTCGGTGGCCTCAAATCCTGCGGATTAAATGAGCCTTGAGGTAGCTGGTCTGGGGCCTTCCATATTTGTTTTCCTTCTCTCGGTGAAACAAGATTTTCGATGTTATAATTTAAGCTGTTATTTATCTGATCTTTGTTGACGTATTGGTTGTTGATCGTTAGCCAGATCGCGTCCGTTCCGGACGCCCTGTTTTCTTCTGTCGCTGGGTCGGTGCTAATTGAAGATTCTCTTTGTCCATCAGGCCAGATTGAGTTGTTTGATGGCTTTTGTGATGAGCATATAGGAATTGCACTTGGGTTGGTGGGAGCGTTTCCTCTGTGGAGAGCTGGCATTGCCATGTGGCGAGTTCCTGTTATTTATGACGGTTAGAGACCTTTCGGTGTTAGAAGGCCCTGGTGATGCTGCTGTGTTTTGAAAGATAATTGTTTGAGCCGGAGCTATGTGTTGCTTGCCCCCTTCTTTGGGGTCAGACTCTGATTTGGAGCACTGCTTGCCTAAGATTGAGTAGGTAACTGCTTGATTGAGGGGAAGTGATTTTTGATTCCGTCCCTTCCGTTTCTGCTGGCGGCGCTGTTTGGCATTTGCTTTGGTGATGGATGGGTCAGTTAGGACCGACTTAGAACATTTCTTTGCAGTACATGGAGACCCCACTAAATACTGGGTGCGAGAGACGCTGTCTATGAGATTCCGATTGGTTGAGCTGGCCGAATCTCCTTTCTTGCTTTCAAGGGCTGGGGGTTCTGAAGACTCGGCGCCAGCTGGAGAGCCGACAGCGTTGGCTAGTGATGTGTTCTTCAGCTCGTTTAGTACCGTTGTGAGCATTGTTGGAAGGGTCGTAAGTTTATCCACGATTTGACTACAGCCGCATCGGAGGTGTGCCTCCGTCTGTGCTCTCCTAATTAGGCCTTTGAGGTCCCCCAGTTTTTCATCTATGCCAGCTGTGAACACTGCCAGGGTGTTTAGTAGGGTGAGCTGTATGTCCATTTTGTCAGACTGATATTGGAGCGCCTCCACCAACAATTGCATGGTATTTAGGATGGAGGCCCAAACACTTCCGTCTTGTTCTTTTGGCCCACCCATCTCCTTTCGGTCCCCTGTGTCCCTTGGGGGCTGGCTGTCAGCTGAAAGATTTGAGGATGGCTTCATAGGAGGTATGCCTATTTGACGGTCTGGAGAGTACGCTGCAAACATGTCCTCCCATTCTTGGGTGCACAGATAGGATAATGCCGCCCTTCCTTCATCCTGTTTGGACTCGTTATTGGTCACTGTTGGAGTCAGCATGTTGATACTAGTGTGGCTAAGATCCGAGAAATTGATGTTAGTGGTGTCGGCAATAACAGGTGGGTACAGGCTGCAGATGCCTTTCCCATGAGATGCCGATGGAGATTGCGTCCTGCTTGTCTCAACCGCTGAGAGGTTTGGGGGTGCTGTTTGGGGGGCTGTCAGCAGTTGTTTATTCTGATTTCTCTTTTCCATGGGCGTTGTTTGATTTGTTCTTGTTGGTGTAAGCGCTTGCTGAATATCCCCTGCTGCTTGGTACAGGGGCGTTGCTGTTACTGTTGCTGGGTAGTATGAGCTGTCTGAAGCCTGGTCTGCCGATAGTTGAATTGGCTGGGTCCCTGAGTGTCCCTCTGAGGGCTTCATTAGGTGTTCAGTGGTCGCCAGAAGTCCGATTTTTTGGGCTAAATGATGTGTAGTCGGCGTAGGCGCTGTTACTATTGTGCTGGATAAAAAGGAGTCAGCCCCCGGTGCGCTTGAAGTTGAATTCCTGTTAAGGACTGAGTTAGTGTGATCCGCTGCTGGAGGAAAGCTCGGATCAATGGCTTGAGTGTGAATTAAGGCTGTAGTTTGCTGCGGCAAATGAAGAGCTTGAACTGGTTGAAGGGGGGACTGAAGCCCTTTGAGTGCCGCGTTGCTTGAATAGACAGCAGCGCCAACGTCTTTTAGGAAATTGAATTTTGTGTAGATTTTGGGCTGGGTTGGAGAGGCCTTAAGGTTGGAAGAGGTTCCCCTTCTTGGTGGCGCGATGTCCGTTAGGTCGACCTCTATTGAGTTGAGGGAGCTTTGGTCGGAGGGTTGGGCTGTAATTGGACCAGATTTACACTTCTTTCTCTTGCTCCCTGCTTGTCTGGGCTGGACGGCTCCCCGAACACGCCCTGATCTCATGTCTTGAATGTTTAATGGGCTTAGGCTCTAGCTTCTTCTCTACTGTCTCTCTACTGTCTCTCCTTTCACAACTGTTTTGTGTTAGTATGAGGGTCGCCCCCTGTTTTTGTTTGTGTGTTTGTTTCTTTGTCTCCTCCAGTAGCTGGTGGCTTGATGCCTTGTTTTCCTCTCTTAGTGTTTTCCTTAGGGTGAAGCGAAATTGGGGGTGAGGTTAGGGGTGCTTAGTTTGCATCTTCCCTGTCCTCCAAAAAGTTGTTAGATCCGCTTTTCCGTTATATTCAGTGCAATTAGTGTGATGAGGTTGACTAGATTTGAGGACTTGAAGGCTTGACGGTATTTTATTTATTGTTGGTTGGATTTGTTTGTTGTTGTATCCTACTTAATTCAATGTAATTTCCAGGCTCCTGCCTAGTTCCTAATGCTCTTTGCTTCACCGCTGGGGGTGGGGGGAGGGCAGTCGTCGTTGTTGATTTTGTTGTGCTTATTTCTGCTTTACTGCCTTACTCAGCCTTACTCTGAGCCTTACTCTGAGCCTTCTCTGGGTGCCTTTCCTTCACCCTGTTCCTTGTACTGTTCCTCTGGGCGTTGTCTTGCTCCTTGGGGCTTTTATGCCCCCCTTTGTCTCCTCTGGCCCCCTCTGGTCACCACCAGTTTCTCTGCCCCCCTCCCTCACTGCTGCCACTCGCTCACAGATGCTGCTGCTATTGTTGGTAGTATTGAGGATCCGAGTGGGCTGAGAGGGCTCAGTTGGGGGGCTAGAGGGGGACAGGGAGGTGGATCAAGGGGCTCAATGGGTGCTGAGGATCTTCTGTGGGCAGCTACCCCCCTTTTGATTGCTGCCTAGGGATTCCGAAATCCGAAAATGCCCACAAGTCCAGGGAGTTGGTAGCACAACCGCGGGGTGGCAGGGATTTTATTTTTTATTGTTTGCTTTCTGTTTGGTTAGTTTTGAGTGAGGCTCTAACACTGGTGCTGGTAATACCGGGCATTTTTCAGGCTGCTGCTGCTGTTGCTGCTGTTGGAGGGGCCGTGAGTGGTGAGTGGTGGAGGAGGGTGAGTAAGGAAGCGTGATAGTAGCGAGGGGTGGGCGGGGTAGGTAGATAGTTGGTGAGCCTCACCTCCGCTCCTAACCACGGCTCTTCTCCTGCAGCTCCTGCAGTGCACTTCTGCTCTGGGGCCCCGGTCCTCCTGTGGGCTCCTGTGAGCTCTCCCGCGGAGCTCCGGCGGATTCGGATTCAGATTCGGATCCGCTCTCGCGGGGCTCTCGCGGGGCTCCCGCAGCTCCCGCGGCCCTCGCGGCTCCTGCAGCTCCAGCGGCCCTCGCGGCTCGCGGGGCTCCCGCGGCTCTCGCGGGGCTCTCGGGGCTCCCGCGGCCGCCTAGCCTCTCTCGGCAGTACTCTCACAGCAGCACAGCACTGCCTCTCGCTCGCTCTCTCGACCGGAACTGAACTGTTGCAAACAAAGGAGGCTCGCGAAAATGTAAATGTTGTAATTTAGAGTAAATACTTGGCTGGATGCAGCTTTTTCCTGTTGAAAAGGACATCTAGCTGAAACGCTTACACTCCCATGATGACCTAACCTTGAGGGGCACATGTCACACTGATTGGGAGGCTATTAACAACTGGGAAACACACAACTCCATTTATCCTCTTAGGCTTGGTCACAGTCACAAAGCATTTTTTGAGAAGGACAAGTTCAGTCTTTACCTAGTCACTGCATTATGGGACAGTGTGACCCAGTGTGCAATCTGTGTGATGTGAGACTGGAAAGGTGGTGTGTTTTACTAGTCCTGGATGATGCATTAACGAAGGAATGACTCGACCGAAACATTAATCAGCCACATAAGCTTATGTTTGATATGTGTATTTCTAGTGTATCTTTGTGTCCCACACTTAACTGTACAACCACATTGTATGGGACTCCTACATAGGTTAATGGTTTTGTGTATGTGAGTGTACGTGTAATGCAGACATGACAACATGACAGTGTCCACCCTGTAACAGTAGTGTGCAAGATTAACATTGTGAGACGCTGTGTGTGTAGTGTACCACATATCAGGCATTACATGATCCTATTGTGGTTACATTTGAAGCATGTGATTGTTCTAACAAAACTAGATCTATGCTTATTTGGTCGTGAGTTGTGGAGTATGCCATGCTAGCTTTACATGTACAGTGACAGACACTAGTGAAGTTTACACTACTGCACTCTAATTGCTGTGTCACCATACCTTGGAAACATGTCCAGCTAGGGTCAGTATGCTGTAATATGTATTTGAGGACAACCTCATTCATTGAAATGTGTATTTTCATTGACATACAGTTTTAGGTGTGGTCATTTTAGATTTGCGGTATGTGAAAGTGCATGTTCCTTGGGACATTGTGGACTAACACCAACTGTGTTTGCACTCTACACATAGGTATCGCAGACAGCCTCCAGTATTCAGGCTTTTCCAGACCCACAAACAATGGAAGAACGGGACATCATCAAGAAGTATCGTTTCACAAGGGCAACAATTGAAGAGTTGTGTCAGCAGTTGTCACCTCATTTGCAGGCTGGCCGCACTTACCCAAAAGCACTGACCCCCAAGGTGAAGGTGATGGCAGTATTGCATTTTTTTGCCACGGGAACATTCCAGTACACAGTGGCAACATCGGGTGGAATGTCCCAGTCCATGTTCAACAATGTCCTTTGGGATGTGTTGCAGGCATTGCTCCGTTACCTGGACCACTACATCAAGTTTCTTACACCTGGAGAGGTGTCTGACATCAAGGGTGACCTCTATGCCTTCGGACGGATACCCCATGTCATTGGCTCCATTGATGGTACCCACGTTGCGTTGATCCCACCACAGGCCAAGTAACAGGTCTATCGCAACCGTAAACATTACCACTCTATCAATGTACAGGTGGTGTGTTTGGCTGACATGTCCATCTCACACGTCTGTGCCCATTTCCCTGGTTCGGCACATGATGCATACATCATGCGAAACAGCGTCATCCCCCATTTGATGTCTCAACTGCAACCTGACCGTGCCTGACTTGTTGGTAGGTGATGTTGTATATTGATCTACTGTCAGA
This sequence comes from Calotriton arnoldi, assembly GCA_963921515.1. Lineage (NCBI taxonomy): Eukaryota > Metazoa > Chordata > Amphibia > Caudata > Salamandridae > Calotriton > Calotriton arnoldi. Next base: position 12,768 of record CAWUFW010014497.1, on the reverse strand, counting down.
CAACTCAAGTATTTTCTGTGTTTACTGCAGGAGACTCTGGATACCCCAACCAGCCCTGGTTATTGAAACCACTGCACAACCCAGGCACCCTAGCAGAAGTGCGCTTTAATGAGGCCCTTGGTAGGACCAGACGAGTCATGGAGCGGACTTTTGGCCTCCTGAAGACAAGATTCCGCTGTCTGGATCGGACGGGAGGAGCCCTCCAATATGCCCCATTGAAGTTGTGCCAGATCATCACTGCTTGCTGCATGCTACACAATGTGGCAATACGTAAGGGCATACCTCTCATACTGCATACTGTATGACTGAGACCAGGAGGTGCCACCGAGGGAGGATCCAGGACTGGGCCATGATGACAGTGGTGATGATGATGATGGCGGGGATTTGAGATAACAGCTTATCCACAACTTCTTCACATAAGTGTAAGTATGCAATGAGAGCAGGTGACTATCTCCAATTGTTTGTTGTTGTGTTGCTGGTGGACAATGTGTATGTATGCTTGTGAGTGTCTGATACTTGTCCTAAGGTTTCTCCTAAGATGGGTCTTTGTAAAGAGCAGATTAACATGTACAGTGTTACCGTGAAGCCTAGCTAGTGTTTAAACTGACATTTTTGTGCTTCAGATGACATACTTGGCAGAATTTTGCTACCTTATTCCTGATTTCCTAACTCTGTTCTTTGTGATTTTTTTACCAGGGTACTTTGCCATGTCATCCACAGAGTGGACTTTGAAGTTGTGACCTCACCTGACACATGATTCTGTGACAGACTCTGACTTGGAACTGTTTCTGAACTCCCTGGCACTCACTTTCTTCCGACCTGATAGTTGATTTTGTTTTTAGTTACTTTCAGTACTGTTTGATGTGATTTTGCTTTGTGTTCAGGCACCATGTTGTACCTTGAGAATAAACCTCTGTTCCACATTGAGGTGTGCCTTGTCTGTTATCACACATCCAAAGAGTTTTTGAATCAAAATTTGACCATGATGAGCTGGTTTGCTAACAATGATTGTTGATTGTGCAGGCAAATGGTGATAGTTTTGTAGACAATAGACTTCCATTGAATCTGTACCATGTACTACGGGTGGTTTGATGACCTGGTTGTGTATATCTATCATGCTGTGCCAAGGTACATTTACTCACGAGCCCTTAGTTTACTTTTTGTTAGTGATTTGTTACCAATGTTGTTGACAATTTCTTCTTTGTGATTTTACGGGTCATTACAATATGTACATTAAATCCACACAATGGTGGTGTGCTCACAACAAAAAAAGAATGTGCAGATAGGAGTTGATAGTGCTTGTAGATGAACTTCTCCAAGGTAAAGCCACAGTTATTTGAGTCCAAAGTCCAACTTTGACCCTCCATCCAATGTGGGACAGTTCTTGATGACAGTCAACAAAGTGAATGCTAGGCACACTGTCACTTCCTGGGGGTGATACATTGCCATCTGACTCTCAGGGATTCTTTCTCGGACGACCCTTCCCACGTTTGGCGGGGCCCCCAAGCTGCAGGCTCCTGGGATACTGTGGACTCTCCGCCAAACTCCACGCCCCTCCCTGTGGCTTGGACAGATGTTGACGCACCAGATGTTGTGGGCACACAGGGAGGTGTGGTTAGCTGATTTGCAATCTGGCAGAGGCTGGTACCAATGTCCCTTAGGACCCCAGTTATATAATCGATTTTCTGATTAAAAGTGTCCAGCCGTTGGTTTTGGCCTGCCTGCAGCTGCTCGATGTTTTCGTAGGATCCCTAAATCCTGGCCCATTTCTCCCTGGTATGCCTGAGAGGTTTGGGTGCTCATCATCGTCAGCACCAGCTGCTTGATGGCGTAGATCCCCACGACCCCTACCCACCCGAGCAGGCCCAGTTGTTGGTGGCACAGTCAACCCTGAGCCTCCTTCCTCATTGACAGGGGTGTTGTTATCCATCAACTCCAGAGTGCCCTGTGTTGCTGCCCTGTTGAAGTTGTCCCGGGTTGCTGTGACAACCAGGGTAGGGGTCAGCTGGGTGTTGTCAGCTGAGGCGGGAGTGGTTGCAGTGGATCCTGCTGTAGCCGCTGCTGGTGCAGTCTGGCGACCCAAACCTGATGGGCCAGGTTGGTCCTCGTCGTCCGAGGATGGTTGAGGGTCTTTCATGCCGGAGAGCTCTTGGTCGGCCAGAGTCTGTGACTGGCTGACCTCATTTTGTCCAGTGATGTTCCGAGCTCGCCCTGTCTGTACAGAAATGACACAATTATTGATGTGAATGTCCACTGCACCTCAAATCATGCCCATTACATAGATGACTGAACCTAACAATAAGTTAATGAAGATAGATTGGCCTCCTTCATCCACGATGCTGGCCTATGTTTTGTAGAACAATGCAATTCTGAAATGATGTGGATTGTTGAACATGTCCACTTATGTGCATAAATGGGCATGTTGTGTTTAGTTCTCCTAACATGTCCAAAGACATTGACTGGTACCTGACACTCTGTGGATGACACTGGTGGGTTGGTGTTCTCCACATCTGTAGGATAACAGTGACATACTTACTCTTTAGTTCCCAATGTTGGAGTTTCTCAGGCCTGTCTACAGGGCTTAGTGCATGTCTCAGCAGTCACATAGGTGTGGCTGCCTACACACTCACAGTCTGTTGCTTGCCCCTGATTTTTGTGGTCATGGCGTACGTGAGGTACTTATTTTTCTCATCTCAGGGCACACAAGTGAATGCTTGTAAGGGGCCAAATGTGTGACTGCTTAGCTTTGTTCCTACACAGATCATGGATTTTGTAAATTGACTCCATAGTCAGATGAGATGACAAACGCTGCTTTCTGCTATTTTGTGGCTAACTAATTTCATGAGCTGAGGTTTGAGTGCTTGTGGTTTATTTGTGTAACTTAGACTCCTCCTCCCTTCCAGCCCAACCAGCCCACCGGGCACTCTGCTTTCCTGACTGTGAGTGAAAATGTGGGAACAAGATGACTGACACTGGTGACTGGTGTTTGTAGCACAAGGCCGTGATGGGAGTTGTGATCAAGTCAGAAACCAGTCCCCAGTCAGTAATCTTGCCAGTACATTCCCAACCACTGTCAGCAAAGCAGGGTACCAGGGGTGCTGTTTAGGCTGTGTGGGATGGTGTGTGTAGGACAGGGCTTGATCGGAGATGTAGTGATATCAAACACTCATCCTCCCACCCAGTGTCAGGTTCACCAATGCACTCTTACCTGAACGTTACCGAACTCTTACCTGTAAGGTGCTTGGTAGAGTTTCGCAGAGACGCTATGGGCCAACCTCCCAGGAACCCTATCCAACAACCAGTGATTTACTTAACACACTATGGCCTTTTGATAGAAATCAGGGAGGAGGGCCGGATTCGGACGCTAGTGGGGCTCCTGTTGTCGACCTGCGAGGCAACAAGAAGTACCCTTTTTAGAGTATGATTCCATAAACTGTTTTTGTTACCTTTTCTATACTAAATACTATATTTTCAGGATTAGAAATATTATAATTTTCCTACCTGAGAACTACAGGAATAGGCGTTGCATCAAGGGTGTCGTCGTGAGTTGAGACAGGAGGTCAGGGTGTTGTCTCCTGAGGGCGCGGTCAATGTAGTGGTGTAGAAGTTGCGGTTTTAAGGGTTGAATCTTTTCTGTGAGTAAAAAAATAACATTGAATGAGTGTTTTATTCCTTTAGTCTAAGGGCCTTTTAATTAACACAGACCATTTATTGATTACTTCACAGTATTCACTTACTTCAATTATCCCCTCGTACTGATCCTCTCACGACATGCTAATATGAAAAGAAAAGGATATGGATCATACACACAAATAACATTGCATATGATAGCTTTAGAGATTTATCTTTTGCTGTTGAGATTTCTTTAAAGTTCAAAATGTCTTTTCAAGAATCAGAAAAGTGTTTCCAAAAATTGTCTTTTAAAGTTCTATTGCTGCGCGTTACTTTGCTGCTTTCCTGCGATGGGCGCCTTTAGAATAAAGTAATGTCACTTAGCTTTCCTTTTTTTCTCTTTCAGGATCATTGATCCGACGTGAAGATCAGGATTGAAGATACCGGAGGCCTTGTTGTCATCAGGTAAGCGCAGGACAAAGAACAGCTGCTGCCGCGTAGAAAACCGGAAGGCTGAGCGCCTTCTAGAACTTGGGTGTGGCATTTTATAGTCATGCCACACCCGAGACGTCCGCTGAGTCATGCACGTCCCAACGCGCTACGTTGTGCCATTGGAATCGGCAGAATGAGTGAATGCGGGTGAACGCGAGTGTTCCAAAACACTTGTCTTTACCATTGAAAGTTCCACGAGAATGGCCAAAGCAAACATCATTGTTTTGAGGCATGAAAGACACCCATACAAATAAAAATGTACATCAAGATGTCAGACATGAAACAAGGTCACATATACCCAACGTATTTCATGACAACAGGCATTGGCAACATCAACAGGTATTGGCAACACGTTTGAGTAACCAGATTGTCCTTTAGCATTGATTATGAAAAGAATCACACATGAGTTTAAATCGTACACATTTATACATAATACACTCTGGAGTGCTGGATGCACGGTACAGGGGTGGGTTTTACTTGGGGAATGTACTGTTCGTAAGGAACAGGGAACCATGTGTGGTACAGACACTACGTCTGTTCTGATAGAGGTTTGCCCTTAATTGATATAGGATCGTGACAGTACCCCTCGCAGAATCCCCCAACCCATTGGAATAGGTTTTGGCTTATCAGGATACCTGGTATGAAAAATTCTCAATATTTTCAGAGCATTTTGTAAGTTGGCAAGTGGTTCCCATGAACGTTCTTCAGGGCCGTACCCTTTCCAATCTACTAAATAAAATAATTTGCCCCGAATTCAAGTGAGGCACCATTTTTATCGGGAGACCTGGGGGGACGCTGGGTGGTAGGAAATTTGTGTGAGGCCAATGATGCCACACTTTCCCACACAAAAATGTGTGAAAAAAGTGATTTTTTCAGCTAAAATTGAGGTTTGCAGGGGATTCTGGGTAAGGAAACGTTGGGGGATCCACGCAAGCCATACCTCCCTGGAAGCCCCCGGGTGTCTACTTTTCAGAAATACTCAAGTTCTTTATGGATCCATGGTTGATCTTGTGTTGATGTGCCGAGAGGGAAGGACATTTCTTGGATGAGTTCTATATTGAGCCCTGGCTGTGACTGCCTAGGCAGGATCACCCTGAGTTCTTTATGTATGGATCCCATGGCTGATCTTGTGTTGATGTACCGAGAGGGGAAGGACATTTCTTGGATGATTCCATATTGAGTACTGGCTGTGACTGCCTGGGCAGGGTCACCCTGAGTTCTTGCGGATCCATGGTTGATCTTGTGTTGATGTACCGAGAGGGGAAGGACATTTCTTGGATGATTCCATATTGAACTCCTGGCTGTGACTGCCTGGGCAGGATCACCCTGAGTTCTTTATGGGATCCATGGTTGATCTTGTGTTGATGTACCGAGAGGGGAAGGACATTTCTTGGATGATTCCATGTTGAGCCCTGGCTGTGACTGCCTGGGCAGGATCACCCTGGGTTCTTTATGGATCCATGGCTGATCTTGTGTTGATGTACCGAGAGGGGAAGGACATTTTTGGATGATTCCACATTGAACCCTGGCCAGACTGCTCTGGGCAGGATCACCTGAGTTCTTTGATCCATGGTTGATATTGTGTTGATGTACCGAGAGGAAGGACATTTCTGGATGATTCCATATTGAGCCCTGGCTGTGACTGCTCAAGAGACTACCCTGAGTCTTTTTATGGATCCATGGTTGATCTAAAGCTGATGTACGAGAGGGGAAGGACATTTCTTGGATGATTCCATATTGAGCACTGGCTGTGACTGCCTGGGCAGGATCACCTCAAGTTCTTTATGGATCCATGGTTGATATTGTGTTGATGTACCAAGAGGGGGGAAGGACATTTTCTTGGATGATTCCATATTAGAGCACTGGCTGTGACTGCCTGGAGCAGGGTCACCTCAAGTTCGTTATGGATCCATGGCTGAACTTGTGTTGATGTACCGAGAGGGGAAGGACATTTCCTTGGATGATTCCATATTGAGTACTCGGCTGTGACTGCCTGGGCAGGGCCTTCACTCCTGAGTTCTTTACAGGATCCATGGTTGATCTTGTGTTGATGTACCGAGAGGGGAAGGACATTTTCTTGGATGATTCGCACATTGGAGGCACTGGCTGCGACTGCCTGGGCAGGATCACTCCCTGAGTTCTTTATGGATCCATGGTTGATATTGTGTTGATGTGCCGAGAGGGGAAGGACATTTCTTGGATGATTCCATATCGAACACTGGCTGTGACTGCCTGGGCAGGATCACCCCTGGAGTTCTTTATGGATCCATGGCCAGATATTGTGTTGATGTACCGAGAGGAAGGACATTTCTTGGATGATTCCATATTGAACCCTCTGGCTGTGACTGCTCTGGGCAGGATCACCCTGAGTTCTTTATGGATCCATGGTTGATCTTGTGGTGATGTACCGAGAGGGGAAGGACATTTCTTGGATGATTCCATATTGAACCCTGGCTGTGACTGCCTGGGCAGGATCACCCCTGAGTTCTTTATGGATCCATGAGCTGGATATTGAAGTTGATGTACCGAGAGGGGAAGGGACATTTCTTGGATGATTCCATATTGAACCCCTGGCTGTGACTGCCTGGGGCAGGATCCGCCCTGAGTTCTTTATGGATCCATGGTTGATATTGTGTTGATGTACCGAGAGGGGAGCAGGACATTTCTTGGATGATTCCATATTGAACCCTGGCTGTGACTGCCTGGGGCAGGGTCACCTCAAGTTCTTTAGTGGATCCATGGTTGATCTTGTGTTGATGTACCGAGAGGGGAAGGACATTTCTTGGATGATTCCATATTGAGCACTGGCTGTGACTGCCTGGGCAGGATCACCCTGAGTTCTTTATGGATCCATGGTTGATATTGTGTTGATGATAGGAAGGTTGATCTCATGTTGAGGCCTGGCTGTGACTGCCTGGGCAGGATCAACCCTGAGAGTTCTTTATGGATCCATGGTTGATCTTGTGTTGATGTACCGAGAGGGGAAGGACATTTCTTGGATGATTCCATGATATTGAGCACTGGCTGTGACTGCCTGGGCAGGATCACCCTGAGTTCCTTTATGGATCCATGGTTGGATGTTGTGTTGATGTACCGAGAGAGAGGGAAGGACCATTTCTTGGATGATTCCATATGGAGCCTGGCTGTGACTGCCTGGGCAGGGTCACCTCCAAGTTCTTTGCATGGATCCATGGTTGATCTTGTGTTGATGTACCCCAGAGGGGAAGGACATTTCTTGGATGATTCCATATTGAGCACTGGCTGTGACTGCCTGGGCAGGATCACCCTGAGTTCTTTATGGATCCATGGTTGATATTGTGTTGATGTACCGAGAGGGGAAGGACATTTCTTGGATGATTCCATATTGAGCCCTGGCTGTGACTGCCTCGGCAGGATCACCCTGAGTTCTATGGATCCGTGGTTGATCTTGTGTTGATGTACCGAGAGGGAAGGACATTTCTTGGATGATTCCATATTGAACCCTGGCTGTGACTGCCTGGGCAGGATCACCCTCAGCCCTTTATGGATCCATGGGTTGATATTGTGTTGATGTACCGAGAGGGGAAGGACATTTCTTGGATGATTCCATATTGAGCACTGGCTGTGACTGCCTGGGCAGGGTCACCTCCAGGACCTTTATGGATCCATGGTTGATCTTGTGTTGATGTACCGAGAGGGAAGGACATTTCATGGATGATTCCATATTGAGCACTGGCTGTGACTGCCTGGGCAGGATCACACCTGAGTTCTTTATGGATCCATGGTTGATATTGTGTTGATGTACCGAGAGGGAAAGGACATTTCTTGGATGATTCCATATTGAGCACTGGCTGTGACTGCCTGGGCAGGACTTCACCCTGAGTTCTCTTTATGGATCCATGGTTGATATTGTGTTGATGTACCGAGAGGGGAAGGACATTTCTTGGATGATTCCATATTGAACTCCTGGCTGTGACTGCCTGGGCAGGGATCCACCTCAAGTTCTTTATGGATCCATGGTTGATCTTGTGGGTTGATGTACCGAGAGGGGAAGGACATTTCTTGGATGATTCCATATTGAGCACTGGCTGTGACTGCCTGGGCAGGATCACCCTGAGTTCTTTATGGATCCATGGTTGATCTTGTGTTGATGTACCGAGAGGGAAGGACATTTCTTGGATGATTCCATGTCTGCAGTCCCTGGCTGTGACTGCCTGGGCTAGGAATCACCCTGAGTTCTCGCATGGATCCATGGTTGATATTGGTGTTGATGTACCGAGAGGGGAAGGACATTTTCTTGGATGATTCCATATTGAACCCTGGCTGTGACTGCCTGGGCAGGATCACCCACTGAGTTCTTTTATGGATCCATGGTTGATATTGTGTTGATGTGTACCGAGAGGGGAAGGACATTTCTTGGATGATTCCATATTGAGCACTGGCTGTGACTGCCTCGGCAGGATCACCCTGAGTTCTTTATGGATCCATGGTTGATATTGTGCTGATGTACCGAGGGAGGGGAAGGACATTTCTTAGGATGGTTCATATTAGAACTCCTGGCTGTGACTGCCTGGGCAGGGTCACCCTGGGATCTTTATGGATCCATGGTTGATCTTGTGTTGATGTACCGAGAGAGGGGAAGGACATTTCTTGGATGATTCCATATTGAGTACTGGCTGTGACTGCCTGGGCAGGATCACCCTGAGTTCTTTATGGATCCATGGGTGACCTTGTGTTGATGGCTGCCGAGAGGGGAAGGACATTTCTTGGCTGATTCCATATATTGAGTACTGGCTGTGACTGCCTGGGCAGGATCACCCTCCTGAGTTCTTTATGGATCCATGGTTGATCCTGTGTTGATGTACCGAGAGGGGAAGGACATTTCTTGGATGATTCCATATTGAGTGCAGGCTGTGACTGCCTGGGCAGGATCACCCTGAGTTCTTTATGGATCCATGGTTGATATTGTGTTGATGTACCGAAAGAGGGGAAGGACATTTCTTGGATGATTCCACGTTGAGCACTGGCTGTGACTGCCTGGGCAAGGATCACCCCTGAGTTCTTTATGGATCCATGGTTCATCTTGTGTTGATGTACCGAGAGGGAAAAAGGACATTTCTTGGAATGATTCCATAACCGAGGCACTGGCTGAGACTGCTCTGGGCAGGATCACCCTGAGTTCTTTATGGATCCATGGTTGATCTTGTGTTGGGATGTGTACCTGAGAGGGGAGAAGGACATTTCTTGGATGATTCCATAATTGAACCCTGGCTGTGACTGCCTGGGCAGGATCACCCTGGAGCTCTTTATGGATCCATGGTTGATCTTGTGTTGATGTACCGAGAGGGGAAGGACATTTCTTGGATGATTCCATATTGAGTACTGGCTGTGACTGCCTGGGCAGGATCACCTCCTGAGTTCTTTATGGATCCATGGTTCGATCTTGTGCTGATGTACCGGAGAGGGGAAGGACATTTCTTGGATGATCTCCATATTGAGCCTCGGGCTGTGACTGCCTGGGCAGGATCACCTCCAAGTTCTTTATGGATCCATGGCTGATGACAGAGTTGATGTACCGAGAGGGGAAGGACATTTCTTGGATGATTCCATATTGAGCACTGGCTGTGACTGCCTGGGCAGGGTCACCTCCAAAGTTCTTTGTGATCCCAGGGTTGAACTTGTTGTTGATGTACCGAGGGGAAGGACATTTCTTGGATGATTCCATGTTGCAGGCACTGGCTTGTGACTGCCTGGGCCCAGGATCACTCCTGAGTTCTTTATGGATCCATGGTTGATCTTCTGTTGATGTACCGAGAGGGGAAGGACATTTCTTGGATGATTCCATATTGAACCCTGGCTGTGACTGCCTCGGGCAGGACTCACCCTGGAGTTCTTTATGGATCCATGGTTGATCTTGTGTTGATGTACCGAGAGGGGAAGGACATTTCTTGGATGATTCCATATTGAACCCTGGCCGTGACTGCCTGGGCAGGATCACCCTGAGTTCTTTATGGATCCATGGCTGATCTTGTGTTGATGTACCGAGAGGGGAAGGACATTTCTTGGATGATTCCCATATTGAACCCTGGCTGTGACTGCCTGGGCAGGATCACCCTTGAGCTCTTTATGGATCCATGAGACTGATATTGTGTTGATGTACCGAGAGGGGAGGACATTTCTTGGATGATTCCATATTGAGCCCCCTGGCTGTGAGACTGCCTGGAGCAGGATCACCCTGAGTTCTTTATGGATCCATGGTTGGATCTTGTGTTGATGTACCGGGAGGGGAAGGACATTTCTTGGATGATTCCATATTGAGTACTGGCTGTGACTGCCTGGGCAGGGTCACCTCAAGTTCTTTGTTATGGATCCATGGTTGATCTTGTGTTGATGTACCGAGAGGGGAAGAGGACATTTCTTGGATGATTCCATATTGAGCACTGGCTGTGACTGCCTGGGCAGGATCACCTCAAGTTCTTTATGGATCCATGGTTGATATTGTGTTTGATGTACCGAGAGGAGAAGGACATTTCTTGGATGATTCCACAGTGAGCACTGGCTGTGACTCGCTGGGCAGGGTCACCTCAAGTTCTTTGGGTGATCCATGGTTGATCTTGTGAGGATGGTACCGAGAGGGGAAGGACATTTCTTGGATGATTCCATATTGAACCCTCGGCTGTGACTGCCTGGGCAGGATCACCCTGAGTTCTTTATGGATCCATGGTTGATCTTGTGTTGATGTACCCCAGAGGGGAAGGACATTTCTTGGATGATTCCATATTGAGTACTGGCTTTGTGACTGCCTCCGGGGCAGGATCACCCTGAGTTCTTTATGGATCCATGGTTGATCTTGTGTTGATGTACCGAGAGGGGAAGGATTTCATTGGATGATTCCATATTGAACCCTGGCTGTGACTGCCTGGGCAGGATCACCCCTGAGTTCTTTATGGATCCATGGTTCATCTTGTGTTGATGTACCGAGAGAGGGGAAGGACATTTCTTTGGATGATTCCATATTGAGCACTGGCTGTGACTGCCTGGGCAGGATCACCCTGGAGTTCTTCATGGATCCATGGCTGATATTGAAGTTGATGTAAACTCGAGAGGGGAAGGACATTTCTTGGATGATCTCCATACGCTGAGCCCTGGCTGTGACTGCCTGGGGCAGGATCACCCCTGAGTTCTTTATGGATCCATGGTTGATCTTGTGTTGATGTACCGAGAGGGGAAGCCGAGACATTTCTTGGATGATTCCATATTGAGCACTGGCTGTGACTGCCTGGGCAGGATCACCTCAAGTTCTTTGTGGATCCATGGTTGATATTGTGTTGATGTACCGAGAGGGGAAGGACATTTCTTGGATGATTCCATATTGAGCACTGGCTGTGACTGCCTCGGGCAGGGTCACCTCAAGTTCTTGTATATGGATCCATGGTTGAACTTGTGTTGATGTACCGAGAGGGGAAGGACATTTCTTGGATGATTCCATATTGAGTACTGGCTGTGACTGCCTGGGCAGGGTCACCCTGAAGTTCTTTATGGATCCATGGTTGATCTTGTGTTGATGTACCGAGAGGGGAAGGACATTTCTTGGATGATTCCATATTGAGCACTGGCTGTGACTGCCTGGGCAGGATCACTCCTGAGTTCTTTATGGATCCATGGTTAGATATTGTGTTGATGTACCGAGAGGGGAAGGACATTTCTTGGATGATTCCAGGTTGAGCACTGGCTGTGACTGCCTGGGCAGGATCACCCTGGAGTTCTTTATGGATCCATGGTTGATGGCCGTGTTGATGTACCGAGAGGGGAAGGACATTTCTTGGATGATTCCCATATTGAGCACTGGCTGTGACTGCCTGGGCAGGATCACCCTGAAAAGGTTCTTTATGGATCCATGGTTGATCTTGTGTTGATGTACCAAGAGGGGAAGGACATTTTCTTGGATGATTCCATATTGAACCCTGGCTGTGACTGCCTGGGCAGGATCACCCTGGAGTTCTTTATGGATCCACATGGTTGATATTGTGTTGATGTACCGAGAGGGGGAAGGACATTTCTTGGATGATTCCATATTGAACCCTGGCTGTGACTGCCTGGGCAGAGGCCACCCAAGTTCTTTATGGATCCATGGCTGATCTTGTATTGGTGATAGGAAGGTTGATCTCATGTTGGAGGCCTGGCTGTAATCAGCCTGAGCAAGATCACCTTGAGTTATTTATGGATCCATGGGTGATCTTGTGTTGGTGGTAGGATGGGAGATCTAATTTCTGAGTCCTGGCTGTAACTGCCTGAGCAAGATCACCTTGGAGCTATTTATGGATCCATGGGTGATCTTGTGTTGGTGATAGGAAGGTTGATCTCATGTTGAGTCCTGGCTGTGACTCTCTGAGCAGGATCACCTTGAGTCTCTTTATGGATCCATGGGTGATCTTGTGTTGGTGGTAGGATGGGCGATCTAATTTCTGAGTCCTGGCTGTGACTGCCTCCGAGCAGGATCACCTTGAGTTCTTTAGTGGATCCATGGGTGATCTTGTGTTGGTGGTAGGATGGGTGATCTAATTTCTGAGTCCTGGCTGTGACTCCCTGAGCAGGATCACCTTTGGGTTCTTCTGGATCCATGGGTGATCTTGTGCTGGTGGTAGGACGGGTGATCTAATTTCTGAGTCCTGGCTGTGACTGCCT